>OX638131.1:26114510-26353541 GCA_951804985.1 Dryomyza anilis
TACATCGTGCGTACATTATATTTTGATATTCTTCTCCCATATTTGTGATTCCCTTTCGTTAATAGAGCTATATTGGTGACGTGAACATGGTTAAAACTTCGAACAACATCTAGTAAAGTAGTAAAATAAAAAAAATTAAATATAAAATAAAAACTAAAATAAAAAATAAATAAAATATAGTATATATAAATAATATAATATTAATAATATAGGTACATATAATAAAATAAATAAATAATAAGAACTATTTTTTTTCATCAGATGCGTTAGTATTCTATAATTTTAGTTCGATTAATTTATTAATTAATATAATTAAATATTTAATAAATACAATTAATTGTCTTAACGGCGATGAAACAATTGAAAATAAATTTTATTGATACTTTTTTTGCAGTATGTACACATATATTTTTTTCTGTGTATTGAGAGTAAGTTGTATGGAGTAAGATTGTAGTAAAGTAAAACTGTTATGCGGTTAAACTGTTATATAGTAAAACGAATACTAATAATAATAGTTTGGCGCTACAGTCCTTCTTAGAACTTCGGCCGAGCTCTCTCACCATTTAAGCTGTGCGTGTTATATTCTTGTACTCAAAGTGGTGGGACCTACGGTTCAATGAATCCGAACGGCGGGCTTTTCATAGATAATGTTTTACTCTCGTAGTTTTGCCATTTACTGCCGATTTACTGTTACCGCCAGTCCAGACCTGAACTTGGGACCTTTCGGCTCGCAATCCAACGAACTAATCTTGAGCTACCGACGCTACAGTACACTTGTTTAATATTTTGTAAATAAAACTATATTTTTTTATAAACTGGGTTTATTGTGATTAGACTTTGTGGGTAAGATTTTATTTAATCAACAAAATATTTGAAAGTACTTAATAATTAGTATTCCAAACCGATATTACAATCTGTGTAGTTTAAGATTCTCTTTTTTTAAAAAAAGAAGCATTTCTGGTGCTCAATTTTTTTAAATAATATATATGCTATTCTCTTTTTAGTTTCAATACCATAGACACAGTTAACTGTTCCAGTTTCCATTCTTTTGATATTTAAAATCTTGTTTTAAGTCGGGAGACATGTTGGGAGCGTCGGTAGCTCAAGGTTAGTGCGTTGGAATGCGAGACGAAAGGTCACCGGTTCAAGCGTGGACTAGGGCTAACAGCATCTCTTCATAGAAACATTTTACTATACCGCGCTACTTCTCGGCAGTAAATAACACTTGGCTGAACTTGGAAACAACAAATCTCTATTCTGTGTGCATGAAATTCGGGTTAACAAGACCAAAGTTATGACGAGTAATACATAAATTACCTCTTATATTTAATGCATAATAAATAAAAGGTGTCACTGACATGCCAAAGGGGCTAATGTGCATCTTTAAAAATGTTGGGAAATAAAATTGTAAAGTTTGAATGGTGATTTTAATATGGTGATGCCATTCGATAGGTGCATTAAAACAAACAATTAATTCCTTTAGTCTACTTTTTTAACTTGTACCAATAAGAAGTTACCGCTTGCAAATAGCAAAATTCGAAATATTGAAAATCTTGTCATGCCGAAAGGGCGAATCTTTGCCATAACTTTTTAGTGGTACAAGATAAAATAGTGGTGTGAAGCAATAAATTATTTGCTTTTAATGCACCTATCGACTGGCATCATTATTTAAAAATATTTTTTTGAATATTTGTTATTTGCAAGAAAAATGTTTGGCATATTATTATTAAATATTGATGCCAAACGATATGTACCTTGAAAACAAAGAATTCATGCATTTGCACTACTATTTTATCTTGTACCAGTAAAAAGTTATGGCAGAAACAAGAAAAGATTCGCCCTTTGGCTTGACAATATTTTCAATTTTACAAATTCGACCTTTTGATTTTGTCATTTGTGGCTAAAAATACCAAACAAAACCACACTCGATTTTGGCACAGTACACTTGAGAAAAAACTAAATTCAAAAATGTAAAAAATTGCAAATGTCAAAAATTACACATTCGCCCCTTTGGGATGGGTCTGGTACGATAAGTCGAAATTTAAAATATCGAAACTAAAAATACCGAAGACAAAAATGTAGAAAATAAAAATGCCGAAACCTGAAAATGTCGAAAACAAAAATGTCGAAAATCAAAATGTCGAAAAAAAATTTTTGAAAACTAAAATGTTGAAAAACAAAATGTCGAAAACTAAAAATGTCGAAATTTAATATGGCGAAATCATTTTTTTCCGAAAAAATGATGGAAAATGTCGAAAAAACTCGAAGATAAAGATATTAGAAAAGAACGAATTCTGTTTTTTAGCTAATATAGGATTCATGCGGAGATTTTGAAATATGCTGCCTTCAAAACCATCTTGGAATTTAGCTTCAACACTTTTTTTAAGGACATGCAATTCGAAGTTCAAGAATAACGACCATTGATCATATGTTCATGTTAAGAAGAATTTTTCAAAATATTGTTTTATTAGTTTTAAAACGAAACCTTAACAAAGTTTCTAGCATCAACGGATATTTCAATAGGAACCACCATACAAAAGTTATCATTGACAATTTTTTAACTTTGGACTGTATCTCTGGAAAAAGTGATATCTATGGAAATGGTGAATGCAGATCAAGATACCCTTTATCAGTTGCCAAAATATCATTGAAATCGAAGAGAGTGAGTTGCAAATCCTACGAGATTTGGTGTGGACTTGGTCATATAGGATTTGAAATTTGTATTTCAACATTTTGATATTTCGGCATTTTAATTTTCGACATTTTTTGATCCTATAAAAAAAATGTTTTTGTATTTATAGTTTAAAAAATTTGTCGACATTTTCTAGCTTTAAAATATTTTTCGACATTTTGTGATTCGGCGTTCTAAGGCTTTTATAATTTCGACATTTTAAGGTTTCGACATTTTTTTTCGATATTTCGTACGGATTCATATGCAATGTATAATATACATCTTAAATTTTGTATTTTTTACGTTCGACTGATCAAACTTATGATCAGTTTCACAAGAATTTCATTGAGTTACTTTCAAAATCACTCAAATCTGTAAAAAGCTAAAGTTCAAAATGTATAAAAAACGAGTTGGGAAAGTTAGGTCACATGGGTAAGTTCGGTCACATGGGGCGGATTTTTATAGTCGGTCGGGCCCGACTATGGAATACCCTACACCTTTGGTGGAGATATTAATGAGGAATATTTAATCGTATACCTTAATTTTAAATTTTTAATTATGCTGAACCTCCCCACCCTCAGAATATTATTCATATATCAGAAATGTACGTCTTATATTCCCATAAATTAAATAAAAAATTTATATAAGGTATAAAAAACTAAAAAAAAAAATTGAAAAATATAATTGGGCGGACCACGCCTATATTTAAAATTTTGAAAGGCTAATATTTCATAGATTTGATTTTAATAATTTACGGATCAAATTTTTACTATGAAAACCCGGGATATAATGAAAAAAAAAGTGGGCGGATCACGCCCATTTTTGGACCACATATTTTTAGGTGAATTATAACAATACGTTTTAAATTTTATAACTATATCTTGAATACTTTTCGAGTTATTAGTTTCGAAAGAGTTATATAAAAGTGACTTGTATGGGAGGTGGGCGTGTCCGTTGACCGATTTTGCTCATTTTCAAACTCAGTTCCTACTTTTGGCTAAAATATATTGAGACGAAATTTCTTCGCGTTCTGATCAGTATTTCTCAAGTTATTCTGTATTCGGACAGCAAGACAGCAAGACAGCAAGACAGCAAGACGGACAGACAGACAGACGGACATGGCTAAACAGACTCGGGTAGTGATGCTGATCAAGAATATATATACTTTTCCATACCGGACACGCCTCCTAAGGGGCGTTACAATATATGCACAAAGTTAATATACCCTGTACCTCATAGGTGTAGGGTATAAAAACTCGAGTGTTTTCATTAATTTGTTTTACGTAGTGACTTTTAGGCGATATTAAAAACTGACTATGCGATCATAATTAGAATCTATAATCTATCGGTAAATCATACTATGATGTTCTGCTTTTAAAAAAAGTTGCATAGACATTTTTTATTTTATAATATTATAAAATTAGTAAATTGTAAAAAATTATATTCGAAATATCAGTAAATATTGATACATCCAACATATAAATATATTTAGTTAATAATATATTTTACTTATTGTTTATTTAGAATTTAAATTTAGCATGTTAAAATTCAAAAAATAACGATGCAACTCTCATAACTGATGCCAAGAGATCAAATGCAGTGTAGAAAAAAACAGAAACTCTTTATTTCTCCACCTGTGCGCTCACCACTAACTGACATGCAGTACAACAACAAAATGCAATACCAACAAAAAAAAAACAATGTGTGCTCTCCCCCTCTTCATTTCTTTTGCACAATCTAATCAGTGCAGTGTGTGTCTTTGTCGTGTTTAGTTGTCAAAAAAACATAAATTAGTGTTGCAAATTTTTTGTGTGTGATTGATTTAAAAAGCTAATTATATATAAATACTTTTAATTAATATTAAAATAGTGTTGCAAGATTAATTAAATAAATAGCAGAAGAAAAACATCAACGTTTGTCTTCTCTTAATGCATAATTCTTACTGCGTAGTTGAAATTATATTAAGAACGTGCTCTGCCACCGCTGTTTGTCTCTCCACAACATCAAGGGGTGCACGGTCAGTTCAGTACGTGTCTTCGTTTCGTTTAGTTGTCAAAAAACATTAATTAGTTTTGCGAATTTTTTGTGTGTGAATATTAAAAAGTGTGATTAATATTTAAATAAATATAATAAGTATTAAAAGATGTGTTCATATTACAATTTCAATGCGGCAGCAGAAAATTAATAAGATTTGTTTTTAATGCGTTGCGCTCTCACTATTTTTCGCGTCTCCTCCACTTCTGCGGTCCACGGTCAGTTCAGTGCGTGTCTTGGTTTCGTTTGGTTGTCGAAAAACATGATTAATTTTGCTTAGAGTTATCAAATTTGTTTAAATTTGTTTTTAAGTGTTGAAAAAATATTAAAAGTGTTAAATTCAATGCGAATTAAAAAAAATATATGTTTACATAAATATTTAGTAAATAAAAATAATTATTTATTGCAGCAAATTTTACGTTCCATTAATAGTTAAATTTACGGTACAGGTGAGTTTTAAATTTAATAAAGATTTCTAGGTAGACGGTATATAAGAGTAATGATATAAGTAATAATATAAGAGACGGTAATGAGAGTTGGTTTAGTGTGTTGTTTTTTTATTACAAAAAAAAAAATGTAAACTAATTCACTGATTCAAAAAATGCGGCTTAATTGCACATTACCGGCCGAAATGAAATAAAAATATGAAATAAAAAATATTTTTTTAATATAAAACGTTTTTTTTAATAATCCAATAGACTCTATTATGTACTGCATCACTTTGCATTTTAAATCATACTTAAAATTTACCATAAAACGTTGTATATTAAAAAAATAATTTTATTTTATATTTGGATATTTAGATTTGGATTTTCGTTTGGCAGAATTCAAAATGCCTAACATTATTAAATAAATTAAAAATATTCATGTTTCAAAGTTTCCTTAAGATGGAACCATGGCGATACAACCATGATGAACCCGATGAAAAGAAAACGATAATATTCCAGACAATATTTAAATTGGTTCGAGACAATATTTAAATTGGTATACAATAAAATTGTTTTACCAAAACACCTTTATACAGTAAAACTGCTGTACAAAATACTGTTATATAATAAAACTTATATAATAAAACTGTTAGACAGTAAAATTGTTACATAGTAAAATTGTTATACAGTAAAACTGTTATGCAGTAAAAATGTTATACAGTGAAACTGATATACAGTAAAACTGTTATACATTAAAACTGTTATTTGAAATTAATTTAATTTGGATCATTATGTTTTCATATATTACAAATTAACTTTAAATAAGAATTTCTCTTAGAGTAAATAATCATGGAGGGAAATAAAATTCTAAAACTCGAGAAGAATTCGGTTAGAAAGAAAAATAGTTGAATTTGACTAATATCAATAAAATACTACTAAAATTCAAGAATTTGTCATCTGGATATCAAGAAAGCAAATTACTTAGTTGTCAAAAAAGTTAACAAACTTTATTCAACTGGATTTTCAGAAATTAATTTAATGATTATTAAAAACTAAAAAGAACACTCAAAATTGTTGCTGTATTCATCGCAAAAAGAACACGTGTTCATGTATTATTGTTGTTTTCATCGATATTGCCTATCTGTATGCTTTGTTTTTCGAGGTCACCATCTGTTTGTTAGTGTGCCTGTCTATCTGTTGAAAGTAACTAAGCCAAATTTTTCTAGATATTCAGACATTAAGTTCTTAGGTATCAAGAAAGTAACTAAGTACAATTTGTCTGGATTGCAATTTTTTTCTTCTTAGGTATCAAAAAACGGCATGATATACAATGTTTGCATGTGTGTGTTTTCACGAATAGAACAACAAAGCACAGTCAGGCAAGCAAGCGTCTGTGTATGGATGAATATTAAAGATATAAATAGAATAAACGATTTTTCGATTGGTATGGTTTCAGTTCGTAAACATAAATTTGGGTTCATAAATACCAAGTTGATTTCATTCCATTTTTATCTAAATACACTATACAATGCTTATGGGTAACGTGCGGAGGGTTTATACATAACCAACAGAAGAGGCAACAGAAGAGGAGAAAGTGTATAAGGTAAGTAAAAACGGTTTCAGAATAATATACAAAGATTTAATTAAATAATAATAATAAAAATAAAATAAACAATTCAATTACATTAAGTATTCAAAGAAGTCATTTACCATACAAAAATGCATATACGTAATAAAGTTCTAAAAAACAATAAATTAATTCGACTATATTTTTTTTTTATTTTATGTTAACTTCGAAATAATTGCTTTTAGTTACTTTCAACATATCGACAGTCAGACACACGAACAAACTGACAGACGGACAAAGTGAAACAAAACACAATAACGACAACGCAAGATCGAAAAAACAACAACTATACAAACAAGTGTTCATTAAATTTTGGGACGAAAACAACAACAACATTTTTGATACCTAAGAAATTAATAACTGAATTCAAGACTTATTCTACTTAGTTACTTTTTTGATACCAAAGAAATTAATAACTGAATCCAAGAATAATTCTACTTAGTTACTTTTTTGACAACGGTTTAGCTGTATATCACTCCGTATTCTTCTTGATACCTTCTGGATTTTAAAACTTTTTTCCCTCCGTGATCTAATTGTAATTTAAGTTCTATTTTCAACAAACATATAACACATGTTTCCACCATATATTGTGTCAAAATTTTGCTATTTTATTTTATATCCTCGCCCTTTACTTTGCATAATAAACTTTATGCAGTAACACATTTGACAAATGACTCTACTATAACAACCTACTAAAACAACCAAGTTTTTAAACCCACATAAAAACCCTAAAAGTTTCAACACGTTTTCGTACCCAAATGATTTGGAACCCACACGTGACACAGCAACATTACGCAAATGCCTAAATATTTTATGGGTTACATATCAGTAAATTCGTCAATTGAATGTTTTATTTTCTTTTTTCAGCTGAAGGGCGTAGATTTATTTATTGACGAACATAAAAGTGAAATTGAAGAAATTTTCAATTTTTTTATTGGCACTAAAACCAAAATATATAAATTTAATGTCTGTATTAAGTTCGGTTAAAACATTTTACATGTGGTTGCTTTTTTTACGATTCAGAAAATGCAATTGTTTATGGTTGTTTTTAGGCTGATGTGCCGATGAGTTTTGCAAATTATATCAATATTATGTTAAAATCTTTTAAGGCGTCGCACATTATTGCTATAATTATGTTTATTATTTAATTAAGCATAAATTGGCCATTAACAATTCACAGATTTTAGCGTAAATGTTGATTTTATGATGTGTCAATAAACGTATTAGATGACATCGTAAAAATAAATTAAGATAATTAAAAATTTATACATTCAATGAATATTAAAAAAAGTTAATATTTAATATTACTGTGATCCAACAATATTAATAAAAAGAACTTGGTGACACCACATATTATTTATCATCCGAAAGACTACAATTTTTTAGAACCATAGAGCAAATCACCATTTTATATGTGAAATATATATAGAATGACTGAAATCTATATTAAAATTAATTATAAAATTAAATTTTATTTTGCAATGCAATTTATTGAGGATACTACATTCTAGTCATCAACATTATCATCAAAAACGTCAGTGGCATCACCATAATTATCATCAGCAGTGACATCAACATCATTATTAACATCAATGTCAACGTTATAACTCTTTTCAAATGCCGCATATTCTCTTTAATCTGTAACCATTTTGCACTGACGTGGATATTTTTAATATAAAACCGCTTTCATGCTGCAGTCGTTGGATGTTTTCTGCGTTGTAAACTAAATGAGGTTGTACGGATGTAGTTGCTACTATAGTTGTAAATGTGACATCGGTGGCAACCTCCATACTATACGGCTTACAAACCAATATTTCGACTGCAAAATGCGAAAAACTAAAACTTACAACACACATAATTTCTATTTATTTGCACTGACTGAAATGTTTGCAAATACGAGCTCATGCAATGCGAGACATTGCAATCAATGAACAATTTGAAGTTCAAATTAAAATAGTTTGCGTTTCCATTAAAATTGTTATTGACATAGCTGCATACTTTTGTGCAGCATCAGTATCTGTAGGGCAGCCATGTCCTCTGCAGTTTGTTGACAATTTTCATTTAAAATGTTTGGCATATTAGGTGAGTAAATTCGAAACTTCAATATTGAATTTTTATATTCTAATGTTTTGAATAGCGAAATTCATTAATATTTAAGACGTACTAGGTACATCGACCATTCCACGGCAAACCCGGCTATTTCCGATTTGTTTGAAATTTTACAGTAATGTTATGTGCCAAAACAAAATTATTTTGACTAGTTACATTTTTTATTCAGTGAAACTATATACTGTATATTGTTACTGTTTTCGCAGTGCCAAATTTCAACGAAAACAAACATAGTAAATCTCAAAAGTGCCCGGTTTAACGCGAAATGGCCGACATGCGATAAGAAGTTAATTTCTACAAAAAGGGCAGCCTTCAATATTTAATTATTGTGAGTCATTGCACCCTTATACTTACCTATCTGATAATATATTTATTATCTGCACAAATGTTTTTGAAGTTTCCTCTGAAAATATGCACTACTGCACTCTGCAGTTTTGAATGCATTTAGCAAATGACAGTCGACAGTATTATGGTGATGTCTCTCAGCCGACTTCACTTGAATACAGTATTTGATTCATTGGTGTCAAGTACTGTCAAAACATCAAGCCATTCAAAATATTCAACGTTTCGAAAAACAAAACGAGAACATGAAACGAATACAGCGAGTGAGCACAATTAGTAACGAGTGAGAAGACGAACATTGAAAACAACAACAAATCGGCTCCTCGGCGACCGACGGCAGTAATGTTGTTGTCGGTATTTATGTGTTAATTAAAAACAACAAACATTAAAATTTAAAAAAAAAATGTTGTACGACAAAAACAAAGCTTTGATCAAAACAATTAAACAATGAAAAAATTATTGTTCGATAAGTAAAAAACTTAATATAAAATATAATATATGATTTCATTATACCTTTTGAATTTTTTTTATATGTCAATATTAATGAAAATTCCTTAAAGTAAGAATGTTAAAAAAAAAAGTAAAATGCACTAAGTTAGGGATGCCCAACTCAGCCCGTACGGGCACGACGTCAGCGTGCAAGGTGCTAGACGAGGGGAAGATCGGTGAAGCGGAAATGGTGAGAGGATTTTTAGAGTTAGAGCGAGTGCAGCGAATATAAGTGCGTGTGACCTGCGAAAGCTATCAGTCGATCGTGCGACTTCATGCGGATTGGTCCACGCTGCTTTGTTCTCCAGTGACCCCAGTATAAATTTTTATATGTATCACATTTAATACAAAATATTTAATGTAAAATAGAATTTTGACTAAAATTTTTTTTTTATCTGAAACTTATTTTGAGGCATTTAAATTTATTTTAGATAGAATAATAGGAAATTTTTAGAACTTTTCACAATTGCAACAATCTTTTAAAAATATATCAAGTACTGTTCAAAAAATAATGTTTATGTTGTTTTTTTTTATTATACACTCATTCATTAAGAGTGTTTTAATTAAAAATAACTAAATAAAGTAAATTTAAGAATTGGTCGACAATTTCTAGTTTCAATTGGGGTTCAATGCGTAGAGTTGAAGTCGACTGCGCACAGTAGAACATTGCAATTAGTTAATGATTTAAATATTTATATTTTCATTTAATATTGTATACTTTATATGTAAACGATTAATGTATATTATAAAAAATCTTATTAATTAAAAACAAATATTAATAACTCACTTGACTCTTTTGTAATAAAATTTTTTGTTAACTTGTCCAGTTTTATAAACATAATAAAAACATATAAGATTGGTTTTAACAAAAATAACATGTTTTTCACAAAATACAGTATTTTTGGATAATTCTATGTAAATTTCTTTACAAAACAACGAATTATTTTTATGTCAGGTTTTGTTTTCCTTTGTTACCGTACTCTCATCGCACTCTCTTCTTTCAGTGTTGCATCATTTCTTAAGTAAAATAGGGCAGAAATGTGAAATAATTATTTTAGAATTTAGTTAAGTTTGAGATTTTAATCACTTTAGACACACATTTTATATCCCAAAACCTTTCACAGAATAATAACAAATAATATTTTTTTTTTGCAAGAGTAAATTATATAAATTTTATGAGAAAAAAATTATAATTATTTAAAAAGATAAAATTTGTATATTTTAGTAATTCAAAATAATAAACAATATAAATGGGTCCGTTAAAACCAATCTCAAATAATTAAACTCTTAAATAGACATTGAAATTTCCCGGAATTTCTAAAAATGCAACACTAAATGCCCCGCTCATTTCTGCGTTGCAATCCCCGCTCACTTCTGCCCGTAGATACCCCTCGCCTAGCACTTGATTGCCCGTGCAGTCAGCAGCGGGCAGGCGAGTTGGGCATCCCTACACTAAGTACTCGGTATCATAAGCAGTTCATTTCAGTATTTAATTTTTATTGCACATCATCGTAGACCTCTTCACTGTAGTTTTGTTTTGTTTGCGCTTTGTTTTTGTGAGCAACACGTTCATTTGATTTTCCAGCATAGAGTTGACGGCAGTAAATGTTTTGAAACAAAATTAGTTGTAACAAACAACTTCATTCGGCTAAACGAATTTTCTACAAATTTGTTGTTGGAATTTCCATATTCGGATGGTGCTTGAAATTTTAGCCTATACTTACAAATTGTTTAAAAACTATGCGAAATTGTTCTAAAACTGTTTGAATTGGTTGTAGTACAAACTACATCTCTTAAAGTTTTGCGTATAAGAACCGACTAATCAGTTTTGAGAACCAAATAAGTGTGTTGAGTTGGTTGGCATTACAAATCTCTATTCTGTGTTTACATTTTAATTGATGTTATGAATATTTTGTTTTGTGCAAATATTCCCTAATTAAAATGATTATAATAGTTGCATTTTTTTAATCTTTAAATACATTTTTGTAATGATATTCTTTATGAAAATTGGTAAAATGAACAAAAGACTATGATTTAAAGTATGTTGCGAATTTGTCAAATAATACCTTAATCTAAATTTCATTAATTAAAATATGTATATTTTTAATATAAAATATCACTCTGAAATTATGTAATTAATCAATATAATTCCACGACAAATCCTCAAACGTTATTATGTTGAATTGAAAATATTACACAATTCATCGATTTCAATAAACGATGCTCCTCGCAGTGCTCATCTTTGCGCCTATCATCAATTAAAAGAAATCAAATTTATTAGCTATCGGATTATGTTTTTAATTGGCTGGCCTCTCTACATATGTTATGATTTGTTTTTGTGTAAATATTCCCTAATTAGAATGATTATAATATAAGTTTTTTTTTTTGTTAAATACATTTTTTAATGATATTCTTTATAAAAATTGGTAAATTGAACAAAATACTATGTTTTCAAGTAATTTTCATTAATTAAAATATGCTTTTAATATAAAATATCACTCTCAAATTAAGTAGTTAATCATTATAATTCCACGAAAAATCCTCAAAGGTTATTATGCAGAATTGAAAATATTACACAATTCATCGATTTCAATAAACGATGCTCTTTGCAGTGCTCATCTTTGAGCCTATCATCAATTAAAAGCATTTAAATTTGTTAGCTATCGGATTATATTTTTAATTGGCTGGCCTCTCTACGCATGACAAATATTAAGGATTATGTTGTATGGTTTTCCCGAATTTGTCCGTCTATTAGCTATTGACTTTAATCCGAATTTGTACATTTTTCTGCGTTTTTTTTTTACCGAATGGAGGCGAATATATAACATGGCGGCGCCGCACACTTGTTTATTTGTTTATAAATTCGTGCGTGCGTGTATTTTCATATGTGTGTATAATAATGTGTGTTTTTGACATATTTACGAAGTCTATTAATCAATTTCAGCCTCTGTAAAATGTGAGCGATTAATGCACTCGTGCGTTTGATTCACAAACAAACAATGTATTATTTTGCGCACGAGTGAAATAGCACGTACGTCACGTTATTCACGTGATTACCGGTGTAGTCTCTAAAATTATATTTGAATATTGCTTTAGTTCAAATATTTGATTTATAAATTTAAAAAAAAAACTCTTCTGGATTTAGTCGTATAATTTATTTGTAAATAAACTTAAAGTACTTCGAATAAAAGTAATATTAAATTAATTTTCTTGTAATTTTTTATATTTACCCATCAACATTTTTAAAATTTGGCGTTGAGAAAAATTGTGTTTTTATTAAATCACCTAAGAGGTATTTTTTAATAAAATAATTAGAAATTCTACAGAGAAAATATTGAACGTAAATATAGCAGTTATTATAAAATAATTAATTCTATTAGTATATGTAAGTTATTGGGTATACGAGTTATATAATAGTATATATCAAATACTTTATGATTTGGTATATATGCTATAACAGTTTTAAAGCCACTTTACAGTTTTGCAGCTACAACACAGTTTTACATTCAGTACACAGTATTGCATCACAACGCATGCCTGCCTATGCGGTTGGTCGGGTCGTTTTTCCGTACACCATGTGTATTTCATGACTTTGATACTCTTTTCTCCTTTTTGTGTCCAAAATTTCCCTTTTATTACACAAAGCAATGGGGTATACGTGTTATATAATAGTACATATCAAATACTTTCTAATTTGGTATATATGCTATAACAGTTTTAACAGTTTTAAAGTCACTTTGATACTCTCTTCTCCTTTTTGTGTCCAAAATTTCTTTTTTATTACACAAAGCAATTGGGTATACGAGTTATATAATAGTACATATCAAATACTTTCTGATTTGGTATATATGCTATAACAGTTTTAACAGTTTTAAAGCCACTTTACAGTTTTGCAGCTACAACACAGTTTTACATTCAGTACACAGTATTACATCACAACGCATGCCTGCCTATTCGGTTGGTCGGATCGTTTTTCGTACATCATGTGTATTTCATGACTTTGATACTATTTTCTCTTTTTTGTGTCCAAAATTTATCTTTCATTACACAAAGCTATTGTAGTGACGAGAACGCGGTAGTAAAAAAATAGAAAAATAAATAAATATAATATAAATATAAAAAATAACAAATAAAAAATTTATCTGGAATACCTATTATTTTTTCAAAAAAATATTATGGAATAATTAATGTATTATTCACAAATATTTTTTTTTGCGCACATATAAATATGTTTGTTCTGCTAATTACACGTTATTCCACCCGGATACAGATGTAATAATACCTTCTAAAAAAAACAGTTAAATCCAGAACCTACTATTAGGACACTTTTATTCATTCCGTTTGTATTAATGTTAAGTAAAAAAGCGAAATTTAAATAATTAACTTCAGTTTAATGATTGCTTTCTGCATTTTATCGAAATCAATAAAGTTTTTCTTCACTATATTGCTAAAAAAAAATTATACTACAACATAAATATTGCATTTAATTTTTTTGTAATTTTTTTTGACTTTTTGGTTGTTATTTTATTTATTAAATTGATGCGCTTTTTTTTCTTCTCAAGAATCTGCAATTTGTGCTGCTCACTCGCAGCTGTTGTTCTATTTATTTTCATCAGCTTTTCCATTACTTCGACTCAGCAACTTGACTCGCAAAACATTGTTGGAAAAATGAAAAACACAACCAGAAGGACAATCAGCAACGAAGGGCATGTACAATAAATAAAATGAGTACCAAGTGTATAAAAAAAAATCTCAGTTTGGTACAGTGATCAATTAGGTCGCCGCATGACTCCATATAACAATGGTGAATAATAAAAACAAACTAGAATACTTCAAACCGTTGCCAATCGAATATCAATGTTGTATTTGTTGTTGGTTCTACTGACTACCTCGGTCAGGTCAGCGTTCGAGAAACGCGTAGTTCTTTTGATCCTATTCTTTTTTTTCTATTTTTCCACGGCACTGAATATAAATGATTCAATCAATTCAATTCAATTGCATGGTACTGCGTAGCGTCACGTGTGTATGTAATACATATTTTTGAGTTAATTGCCATCTAGTGACATTTTTCAAAAATTATAAAAGTACTACAAATTGTTAATATAGAAGTAAAATTAATAAAAACTACATTTGAAACAGTCCTTGGAGAAAATATCATACTTTTTATATTGTCATCCAATTACAATTTTTTTAACATACCCTATATAGAAAATACAACAAAGTTTATTATTTTTTTTATTATTTTTTTAGGAAGTTTTTCTGCCAGTGTGTTAATTTCCCTGTTCTTCCAGAGTTGTCAATTCAAATTTTTGTGATATACCCAGACAGGATCTAGGTAGTTTTAAAACATTTTGTCGACATATTTCAAACAGACAAAGGCGGAGTTTATATCAAAAGCTGTCTGTTTTCTGCCCGTTCCCCAAATAAGGCGTGAATCTGTTATAAAAATTCTACAAAAATTTACAACCTGCTACACACTTCCCAAAATATTCTATATATCTGTGAGTATGCCAGAAATATGCCCGAAATATTACAGAAAAATGCCAAAAATTTTGTCTCGGTGTGGTTTTAAAATACAAATTGTTGGCAGATTCGATGCAGCTCTGAAACATTTACTCCATATATTTCAAACATACAGAGGCGGAGTTTGTATCAAAAGCTGTATTTTTTCTGCCCATTCCCAAAATATAACGTGAATCTGCCATTAAAATGCCATTAAATTATACAACCTGCTATACACTTCCCAAGATATTCCATTTTGCTGTGCTTTTGCTGGAAATATGCCCGAAATATTCCTGAAAAATGTCAGAAATATTGTCTCGGGTGAACAACAGGGATATATATCACGAGACAAATATATTTAAAATTTTTTTATTAACGTGAAAAGTCGCAAACTTTTTTCGAAATCATGAAGCTGTTTTTTCAGCTCGTTTCTACAATATGTCTGAAATCTCTCTTAAAAAGTATGCCTAAAAATTTAAGAACGTTTTATACAGCTATGAAATATAAACCTTCGAAATTCCATAAATTTTGGTTAGGGTATTTTTAATTTTAAATTAAAGCGAATATATATTTCTTAGTACCACACAATTGATATGCTCCATATGCAATTTTTGGGTCAATAGAGGTCAACGTTGAATTTATATGCCAATATATGGTATCAAATTTTCATGAACTTAATTCCACTGAAATCTAATTTTCAACACCCATTTTTGAATTAACAAAGATATAGTTAATGACTAACAAAAATTAAGGACGAACAAACATTTTTTAATCACTGCTATATCTCCGAAAATGAAGTTCAGGTTGTATATGAGGTAAGCTTGGCCTTGGAAAATTCATAGTTGTTTTTATATGGCTCTATAAATACTCCAAAGGCAAAATTTTATCGATGCGACTGCTTTATTTCGTATTTTTCTAGTTTTCTTTATACATATAATTCATATATTCGCCATAATAATAATAATAGTTTGGCACTACAGTCCTGTATAGAACGTCGGCAGATCTCTCTCATCATTTGAGCTGTGCGTGTTATATTTGTACTAAAATTGGTGGGACCTAAAGTTTATTGCCGAATCCGAACGGCAGGTGAGAGCTTTTCATAGGCAATGTTTTACTCACGTAGGTTTTCCATTTACTTCCGGGATGTAGCGTCGCATAAAAAAATGTTTTCTATATAAAAGATGTCGGCAGTGGCTGGGATCGAACCGTGGACCTTTCGGCTCGTAGTCCAACGCACTAACCAGACGAACTACCGACGCTACATAACAGAATGCTTTATTTTTTAAATAAATGTTTTATATACGGATTTTTCTAATTTTGATCCGCCAATATGGACTAAGGCTATTTTGATGTGCACATTTTATGTTTTTAGTGAATATCAGTATGGAACATATGAATAACAAAATAATAAATATTTATTTATTGGATAACTGAAATATATGCAGCGATATATCGTCAATATCATGCCAAAGGGCGAATGTGTAATTTTTGACATTTGCGTTTTTTGTTTACATTTTTTAATGTAGTTTTTTCTCAAGTTTACTGTGCCAAAATCGTGTGTGGTTTTGTTGTATATTTCTAGCCAAAAAGGACAAAATCAAAAGGGCAAATTTGAAAAAATTGAAAATGTTGTCATGCCAAAAGGGCGAATCTTTTCGTTTTTTTCCCATAACTTTTTATTCGTATAAAATAAAATGGTGGTGTAAAGGTATTAATTGTTTGTTTTTAAATCACCTATCGATTGACATTATTATTTAAAAATAATTTACAAAACATTTTTCTTGCAAATAACAAAAATACGAAAAATTATTTTTAAATAATGATGCCAATAGATAAGTGCTTTAAAAACAAACAATTACTTGCTCCACACTACTCAATTATCTTCTACTAATAACAAATTATGGTAAAAAAATGAAAATATTCGCCCTTTTGGCATGTCAAGATTTTCTATATTTCGAATTTTGCTATTTGCAAAGTAATTTTTTAGCCAAAACTTTTTTTGGTACAGTATAAAATAGTTATTTAAAAGCATTAATTGTTTATTTTCAAAGCACCTATCGATTGGCGTCATTATTTAAAATAGAATTTTTGTTATTTGCAAGAATTTTGTTTGGCAAATTATTTTTAAATATTGATTACAATCGAGAGGTGCTTTAAGAACAAACAATTAATTCTTCTGCATCACTATTTGGTATTGTACCTATAAAAAATTATGGCAAAAAAAATAAAATATTTACATTTTGGTCAAGATATAGCCACACAAAATGCGTATTTATAATTCAGTAAGTTGTCCAAATAAAAAGATATTTTATATAAGTTATGCTAATTGATAAGTAAACAAAAGTAATAAAAAAAATTTAAAAAAAAAATATTTTTTACTAATTATAAAGCACTTCAAACTTTAAATTTGATTTCCCAATATTATTAAAAATACACATTCGCCGCTTTGGTATATCAGTGACGATATGTAAATACACGATAACGAAAAATGTGGTATTAAAAACAAAAATAAAAATATATTTTAAAAATATTCGATATGAGATTCTTCAACTGAAAACTGCAGAGACTTTTATATTTTTGATTTGCGACATACAATCTTGTTTATTTAATATTTAAAAAATATATATTTTCAGATGAGTCACTATGGCAATG
Organism: Dryomyza anilis; assembly: GCA_951804985.1. Lineage (NCBI taxonomy): Eukaryota > Metazoa > Arthropoda > Insecta > Diptera > Dryomyzidae > Dryomyza > Dryomyza anilis. Next base: position 26,132,365 of record OX638131.1, read on the forward strand.
CGCGTATTCAGCCGTCCCGTCACATAGTCGTCTATTCGTTACGTGTCTTAGACGTTTGTTAGGTTGTTTTTGTATCGTTCTGGTTCTGGTTCTCGTTCTCGCTTAAGTTTCTCTGTTTAGCTTTTAATTAAAATCGGATATTGTGATATATGTGTGCTGTAATTAGTTAACTGACAACTTGACCAAGTACAAAGAACATAAAAAGTATAGCAAAAAAGCATGTGGAATTTACTGCCATATGTTATGGGCGACATTGAAGTGTTGAGAGATTTACTTGGACCAGAAGGCCAATTGCTAATCACTTGAGTAATTGGTAAGAATAGAATTTGTGCAAACCTAATTATATTATTTAATTTTGTTCTTTAATCGAACTAAAACTCATCAAATGCGATTTTTTTTTTTAAGTGTAATATTTGATTTACAAAAGCCTTGTATATCATAATAGTGTATCGATGGAATTAATTAATTTATTAATCAAAATCTGTATTTTAAATATATTTTATTTTTAATGCTAAAATATTGACTTTTTTATTTTAAAATTTATTTTTTTCTTATTATACACTCAAAATAAAAAATGCACAAAATACACGAAATACACAATGACACTTCATGTAACCATTTAATTATATGTCCATGCTATTTAAATTTCCATCAGTCCAAAGTTATGACCAAAAATTGCATTTTTCGGACATAAAGTATATGGATACTTCAAATAACAAAACTCCTTTCGTTGGGACTCAACTTCACAATGAGCCGCCTGCGGATCAGTTTGATGTCCATTTGGAGGTGGTGGTGCGGGTGCTGCTATTTTTCGACATGTTTAATAGACAAGCAATTTTGTGCGCTCGCCGGGAGGAGCTACAAACTTTATGCAACTTTAACTGACCCCCATAAATTTCGCCTTGAAGCAGGCAACAATATTTTTTTTGTGCTGCTGCTACTGTTGTTGCTGTTGATGATGGTGCTGCTGATAGTGCTGCTGATAGTGCTGCTGATGGTTCTTTTGTTTCTGCTGTTATTGCTGGTACTGCGGCCAAGTCAAGCGCAGCCGGAAATGTTGAGTGAATGAAATCCATTTCCGAGTAAACCCACAAACGATGCTGACGCTGTAGATATCCTGTTGCTGCTGTTGCCTCTGTTGTTGCTGCTGCTGCTGATGTTGTTGCTGCCAGAATCAACACCAGCCTGCTGCTGTTGCTGCGTGCGTCATTTTGCGTAACTTTGCGATTCAGCATTTGAAGCAAATGAAACGTCGGCAAAAATGCCGATGGGTGCAATTTACCAGAAAATATTGGTTTCTTTTGTGCGCGCTTTACATGTTTTTTTTTTTTTTTTTCACTCTTTTCTTTTAGACTCGGTTTTTTCCATATTTAATTGTTTACATTTTTTTTTTCTAAGAATATTCTTGAGGTTGTGACCAAAATTTATGTCACTGTTGAATGTTTGATTATGAATATTGTTGATGGGTTTTTATCATATTGTTGTTGGCACTAATTTTGCAATTTATGTAGAGACAAGTGGTCATACAGATTAAAGTACGAATAGACAAATATTAGAAGAACTGAGATACTTATTAGACAAACTTTGTTGTTGATGATGCCCATCTTGACAGCTCAGAGCATGCATTTAGATCAAGCCCTCCATATTTATAACAATCATTGTTAAAACAAACAGCTGATTTTGATTTTTTAAAGTTTGAAATAAAATTCCTTAAGTGGTGTGTAGCTATTTTATTGCTAAAAACTTAATTAACATTAAATCGAAATTTTAATTTATTTTTAGAATTATTAAAAAAAATCCAAAATGTCTCAATAATTTTGATATACGGATGTTTCTGAAAGCAAATACTTTTATAATTTGTAAGAATATTAATTCCGGAACCTTTTTAATAAAAAATATATTAGCTAGTCGCAACAAAATTAAGTTTGAATAATAAAAATTTGAAATTCTTAAGGCTCATCCAGTAGTCATATTTTCAAAACATCCCATTAAATATAAAAAATAAACCACCAAAAATATTCACATATCTTATGCTATTTTACATATAATAAAAAGCAATTAATGCAAAAGTGTAAATGGAACTGTAGTAAATTTATAATTTTGGATTTTATTAAGCATATGATTTTTTTCTGAATATAACCTAAAAGAAATTATTCTGGGATCGTTATCAAAATGTGATCATTATTTTTGTCCCTTGGTATTACTCGGAAAACATGATAATGTCACTGACATGCCAAAGGGGGCTAATGTGTATTTTTAAAAATGTTGGGTAATCAAATTATAAAGTTTAAATTGCTTTAAAAATAAGTATTTTTTTATTTTAGTTTATTAATCAATTAGCTAACGTATATAAAATATCTTTTGATTTGGACAACTTACTGAATTATAAAATCGGATTTTGTGTAGCTATATCCTGACCAAAACGCAAATATTTTTTTTTTTTTTGCCATAACTTTTCATGAGTACAAGAGCAAATAGTGATGTAGAGGAATTAATTGTTTGTTCTTAAAGCACCTATCGATTGGCATCATTATTTAAAAATAATTTGTTCTTGCAAATAACAAAAATTATAAAAAATATTTTAAAACATTGATGCCAATCGATAGGTACATTAAGAACAAACAAAGAATACATTTACATAACTATTTTATCTTGTACCCATGAGAAGCTACCGCTAGCAAACACCAAAATTCTCTCATTTCGACATCCCTTTTATTCGTACAGTTTATCAAATTGTGCTTATGAACTATGTTCTACTGACATGAAGATAAATTGTGTTAAATGATACACGCAGAGAACTGATTTGTTGCGGCAACCAACTAAATTGCCCTACCGAATCATTCGGTTGCGGCAACAACTGATAAAGTAGTTGCAACAACCCCTTAATTCTGTAGTGCCAACCTCATAGTTGGTGAGAATGAGGTTATGGCAACCTCCAAGTCGGTGATCATGAGGTTGTGATAACCTCCTAATCGGTGAACATGAGGTTGTGGTAACCTCCAAATGGATGATCATGAGGTTGCGAAAACCTCGAAATTGGTGAGCATGAGGTTGTCGCATCCTCCTAGACGGTAAGCATGAAGTTTTCTAAACCTCCAATTGAAATTTTATTATAACATAGTTATTTATGATATAAAACTTATGTATTCTATAAGTATTATAATTGACTAAAATTGTCGCGCACACTATTTAAAAGTATATCACTAATTTCTGCTCTCTGAAAAAAAACTATAAAAAGATACATGTATCTGCATGCCTTTATTTTTTATTTCCTTATAACCAATCAATAAAAAAAAAACTATTTCCATTGGTCACATATTTTTATTTATATTATATTTCCCTAGCTAATGAGCAATTTGGATTGAATAAATATATTATTTTATTAATATTTGTATATTTATTTCGCATTTTTACTTAATTAATGAATTTCCTATTGTTTGCCACTTGTGAACATTTTTGACGTTTATTTATTTCTGCATGTATCCATAATTGTTGGCTAGAAACTGGCAACCGAACTGCTCATAGACGTGAGGTTGCCGTTTGTCATTTATTTTGTTGATACAACAACTTACTCAATCGCCGTAACAAATGCACGAATTTCATTATTTCGAAGTTTGCTATTTGCAAGTACTTTTTTGTAATAACTTTTTATTTGTACAAAAGAAAATAGTTATGTAAAGGCATTAATTGTTTGTTTTCAAAGCACCTATCGATTGTCATCATTATTTAAGAAATAATTTTTCGAATTTTTGTTATTTGCAAGAAAAATATTTGGCAAATTATTTTTAAATAATGATGCCAACTGATAGTGTTTAAACAACAAACAATAAATGTCTTTACAACACTTTTTTATTTTGAAACAGTAAAAAGTGATGACAAAAATACGAAATGATTCGCCCTTTTGGCATGACAAGATTTTCAATTATCTAAATTCAACCTTTTGGTTTTGTCTTTTGTGGATAGAAATATCCAACAAAACTTTTCGCTCTTTTGGCATAACAAATTTGCCCTTTTGGGTTTGTCTCTTGTGTATAGAAATATCCAACAAAACCACACACATGATTTTGGAACAGTATACTTGTTTAGTATTTTGTAAATAAATCTATATTTTACACAAACTGGGTTTATTGTGATTAGACTTTGATTTTATATAATGAAAAAAATGTTTGAAAGTCATAATTAATGTTCCAAACCCATATTACAATATATGTAGTTTCAGATTCACTTTTTTAAAAAACAAAAGAAACATTTCTGATGCTAAATTTTTTAAAATAATGGATGTTACAATTACAATACCAGTACACTGTCAACGGTTCCAGTTTCCATTCTTTTGGTATTTAAAATCTTATTTTAAGTCGGGAGAAATGTCGAAAGTAAGTCATAGAAAGAAAAAATCTTCCTCATATTGATGAATTTTGTTATTCATCATATTATTACATTCCATGATTCATTGTTTTGAACAACAATTCACAATACTAATACCAACAAAACATACTTACTTACTTACTTACTTACTTACTTAAATGGCCCTTACAACCGTGGGTCGGTTTTGGCCGCTGAGATGAAGCCGTGCCAGTCGGATCTGCTTTGCGCGCGCTGACGCCAGTTAGAAATACCAAGCGTTGCCAGGTTGTCCTCAACTTGGTCTTTCCAACGCAGATTTGGACGCACTCTTCTACGCTGTCCACATTCGAGTTTCGATTCAAGCACCTTCTTGGCTGGAGTGTTTTCATCCATTCGTTCGACATGACCTAGCCAGCGAAGCCGCTGGATCTTGATGCGCTTGACTATGTCAATGTCGTCGAATAACTCATACAGCTCATGGTTCATCCTGATTCGATACTCGTTAGCAAAGCAGATAGGGCCAAAGATTTTACGGAGAATCTTTCTCTCGAACGCTCCCAGTACTCTCTCATCGGTGGAGGCCAGCGTCCATGTTTCTGCACCATAAAGTAGGACGGGCATGATGAGTGACTTGTAGAGCGTTTTTTGCTTGTTGACAGAAGGAACTTCGTCTTGTCCTCGTTCACCGCTAGACCCCTTCGACGCGACTATTTCTCCAATCTGGAGAATGCTATCAATATCGTCGGCATATGCGAGCAGCATGACACTTTTGTTGAGGATAGTGCCGCGTTGACGGAGTTCGGCAGCTCGAACTATTTTCTCCATCAATAAGTTAAAAAAGTCGCACGATAGGGAGTCAGCCTGTTTGAAACCTCGTTCGGTATGAAATGGCTCGGAGAGGTCGTTTCCTATTCTCACTGAGCAACGTGTGTTGCTCAGGGTCATCCTGCAAAGCCTTATAAGTTTCGCAGGTATACCGAACTCAGATATTGCGGCGTATAATCGTTCCCTTATCGGAGTGTCGAAGGCGGCTTTATAGTCGACTAATAGGTGGTAGGTGTCGATCTGTTTTTCTAGGGTCTTTTCCTGGATTATGCGCAATGTGAAAATCTAGTCTTTGGTGGTTTTTTCAGGTCCAATCAGTCTGTTGACGATGGGCTTCAAGGATGATCCCACGGTAGTTGGCGCAGATAGTGGGATCTCCTTTCTTAAGGATTGGGCAGAGTACACTGAGGTTCCAGTCACTTGGCATGCTTTCATCCGACCATATTCTGCTTACGAGCTCGTGCATGCTCTCTATTAGCTCTTCGCCTCCGGTCTTAAACAATTGAGCAGGCAGGCCATCAGCACCTGCGGCTTTGTTGTTTTTCAGCCGAGCAATGGCTGTTCTGACCTCGTCATGGTCGGGTGGCGGAATCTCAACGTCGTCATCAAGTACTGGGGTTGCCGGGTTTGCTTCTCTATCGGTGGAATTGCGGTCATCATCACCGGTCAGCAGTTTAGAGAAGTGATCCCTCCATATTTTCAGTGTGCTCTATATATCTGTCACTAGATTTCCGTTCTCATCTTTGCAGGAAGAGGCTCCGGATTTTGAACAACAAAACATCACTGCTATGAAATCATTATCAATTTGATACATGACTGAAAAAGTACAAAATATATATATGCATCATAATGAAGAATGTTTAAATTAAAATGTTATTTTTTCTTTGTTCATTCTTCGCCATATCTCAATCTTCAATAAATATCAAGTAGTTTTGGTTTATTACTTCTTATACAGGGTGTTTGGTTCATCTATGTCAATAATTCAGGTTATCATTCTATGACTCAAAAAAAAAAAAGAAAATGATAAAAAAAATGATAAAAAAAATGTTGTCCTATTTTGCACTCTGTTTACGAAACAGGGTGTTTAGTAAATGCATATTACAGACATTACCTAGTCATTAAAATTAGTTATAAAGCATAATATGGTGATAAATGATTAACAATTTTAACTCTTGTTTTAGAAAATTTAATTACCTTTCCAATGGTATATCAGATCTTCGAACATATTGATTTCTTCCATTTTTAAAACGTACGTAAAGTTGAAATTTACAAAAATAAAAATTTAAATTTTTAATTTGCCATTGAATTTCTCAAAATTTCGTTACCGATCACCCCATTTTTTCTAATTCAAGCAACATTTTCGATATTGGCAAGTTCAAAACAAACATTTACCGATACTACTCCATCTTTCCCCCCTCCCTTTAACCTACCATCCCTTCTTACGATCAACACTGTGCATTGCATGTATAGGGGGCATCCCCTGAGCGTTGGTTAATTTGTAAAAAAAAAAAAAACATAAAATTTTAATTTATTGAAAGCAAACTTCCATATGATGAATCTAATAATTGGTGAAAAAAATTCATAAGTTTGATGAATAAAATCATCATATTGAAGATTTTTTTTTACTTTATTTTAAAACACGAGAATCGAGATTTTCTAATTTGTTTTATTAACATTTAGAATAATTTTTTAAGCATTCTTAGAGCACTGCAATGCGTTAACATTTATTTTTCACGAAATGTGTATAAGTTCATCGACCTACTTAATTATAAACGAACCGTGCATCAATTTTTCGGGAGAAACTTGGTCAGAATCCATAATTACAGGATTCCGGGAATAATTTTTATAGTAGCATACTTTTTAAAGGTTTACCAGAGATAAGGACTGCGTCGAATAAAATTGTCCGTTACATATCTTCCCATAATGTGCTATTGCAAGATTCAAATTAAAAAAATTTGATCATAGTAGCTCTGAATTAAATGGCAGAAAATAATTTGTGTCAGTTATAGTCAATACAAAATTTATTTAACGCGAAAATGGCAAACGAAGTGGAATTGCGAGAAAATATAATTAAAATTTTTCAAAAACAACCTAGTTGGTCTTTTAAAAAAATTGCCAATGAGGTAGGGGCTAACCCTAAGACCATTTCTCGCGTTATCAACCGCATTAAGGAAGACCTGAGTATTGATCGGAAGAAAGGTTCTGGTAAAAAAAAGGCCCACATGATCGTGAAAAGTCGAAGAAGGTTGTGAATATTTTAAAGAAAGATCCAAGCATATCCGGAAGGAAATTGGCGAGAAAGGCGGATTGCTCAGAATCTTTTGTGCGCAGGACTAAGAAAGAAGCTGGGCTGAAGACGTACAAGGTCCAAAAAGTTCCGGATAGAAATGCCGTCAAGAATGAAACCGCAAAACAACGAGCTATAAAGCTGAACCAAGATTTTTTTTTAAAAATTCGATTGCTGCATAATGGACGACGATACTTATGTTTTAGCGAACTTTTCTCAGCTACCTGGGCAGGAATTTTATACAGCCGATTCTCGAGGAAATGTCGCCGAAAAATTCAAATAAAAAAAATGACAAAATTCCCAAAGAAATTCCTTGTTTGGCAGGCAATTTGCAGTTGTGGAAAAATGAGCAGCTCATTCGTGACATCGGGTACAATTAATAGCGAAATAAATGTGAAGGAATTCTTGCAAAAGAGATTGCTTCCATTTTTACGCCAACATGAAGTGTCCACATTTTTTTGGCCTGACCTCGCTTCATGTCACTACAGCAAAACGGCCTTAGAGTGGATCCAGCAAAATGCAGTGATTTTGGTGCCTAGAGAAGCCAATCCACCAAACTGTCCAGAACTCAGGCCGATTGAGAGATAATGGGCTTTAGTAAAAAGGGAGATGAAGACAACAAAAAAAGTGGCCAACGACCTTCAAGACTTTAAAAGAAAGTGGTCTTCAGCAGCTGTGAGGGTGTCGGACACTACTATTACAACATTAATGGAAGGGGTTCCGGAAAAATTAAAACTTTTTATTAGAAAATATTAATTTCTGGTTTTTTGTATTTTTTTTTTAAATCTAAAAATAATTTTCAAAATAAAATATTTTATTCTATAAAAATTCGATTACAAGATATCTAGATTTTTTCATTTTTGTAGAGGACAATTTTATTCGACGCAGTCCTTAGGTTTCCGTTTAACGTAGAAAAACAGTAACAGAAAATTTAAAAATACATACAACAAAAATGCAAAAAATTTGTTCGGTCATGCCTACACATGTGAGTTGATGACGTTTGCAATAAAAAAATATATATAAAAAATATAAATAAAAACAAACTGTTGAATGCATGATGCTGCACTTGTTTCTGTATTTGCTGTGTGGTAAAAATTTGTTCAAGTGTTAAAAGCTTAACAAGTAGAAAAATAAAAATGATGATTGTAAAATACAAATGTTGGCAAATATATTTTCGCATAAAACTGCAACAATAAAATTTAAAAGAAAAATAAATAAAATGATGCAAATTTGATGATGGTTGTAAAAAAAAAAATATTTGTTCAAGCAAATTTTACATTTTACAATTATTTCTACTTTGTGTTTATTTTGTATATTTTGTGAAGTATGCTTGCAAATAACGCATATTAGTTAATTAAGTTATTATAATATTATTTATTTTTTATTTTTATATATTTATTGTAGTTTTTATTATTTTTGTTCAAATTGTCTTTTTTTTTAGATTGTCTTTTTTTTAAATTGTCTTTTTTTATTAAAATATGTTACAAACAACTCGCACTCCGTTTCATTTTCAACTTTTAATCTACGCATTGTTGAAAAATTTAAAAACCCTTAAAACCTCGCCCTGACATAAATGCCCATCAGGCGAAATAAAAGTTATTTGTTGCAGCAAAAACAAATCCTTTTTTTTTGTGTATGATTAAAAAATACCATCATCTCGCTTTGTTTTTTTTTTTCTCTGTGAAAATGAGTTTCCTTTTTAACCATTCATGATACCAACCGATACAAATAATAAAAAAAAATGTACCCTGGCCTGTATTTGCATTTGTATGAGTGAGATTAAATGGAAAATGTTGCCACATTGCAAATAATACAAAGAATGATGAAAATAAAGCAAACCGTGCCAAGTCAAACCGTAGAAAACCAAGTCAGACCAACACCAAACCGAACAGAACGCAACCCAATCCTGCGCCGCATACAAACAGCAACCGTGGCAACAAAGTAAAAGTTCAACGTTGCATTATTATTGATGTCAACTTTCACTCGACACGCAAATCATTTTTCGCAAAAAATTTTGTATATTTTATTTGATTTTTTTTTTCTAAATAAACTGTGCTGTGCTGCTTCGAGTTTTTAATTTTTTAAATGAACACAAAAAATATAAAAAAATAATGAGTTTTATGTTGTAAAGTGCAAATAAAAATATGCTTTAAGGTCAACTCGATAGAAATTTTATCAATGAATTATATAAAGTCATAATTTTAATATTAAAATAAAGAGATAGTTTTCATTAAATATTGAATTTAGAGTGTGTGAGAGCTTGTAAAAAAAGTTCATAATATTTATGAATTTGTTCATTAATGTTATGAATTTGTCATAACGACTCAACCAGTCACCAAATTTATCCCATTTATGAATCGTTTATAAAATCGTAATAAAAAAAATTCATTATATTGATTGAATTCATGGTATTTATGAACTTTATTTAAAAATATTTTATTTTTATAAACCACAGACTGCCAGCTTTGCCTCAAAAATTTATATAAATACATCAATGCACACAATTCATAACAATTATGAACGCTTTTATTATGTCAGTTTCGCTCAAAATGTGTGCTTTATATACACAGAAAAAAATTTACATCATTTTAATGAAGTCCGTTCTTCAAACCAAGATTCATTGTATTCAAGAACCAATTAATATTATTAATGACTAACGACATCAATGTTATGAATGCGATCATAAATATGAGGAACCTTTGATAACTGTCGAAAAAGTGTTATTCAATATGATATGTGAAGAATACGTTTCATCATATTAATGAAAATTTTTCAAAATGTACTTCATTTTGAAGAATGCTGTTCATCAAACCAAATTTCAATCAAAACATTTATTGTTCATTCATTTGTTGCCGTTCTCAGTTCTCAAGTAGTTCTTGTATGTTATTTCTTATATAATGCTTGCTCCTATATATAAGAAGAGGAGTTCATAAATATAATGATTTTTTCATATATATTATGAACAGTGTCTCAATGAACGCATTTATTCCATTTATGAACAACAATTTTTCTGTGTAGGTTATGTTTGTATGATGTCGGCATTTGTTCAGTTGTCGACCACTTAGACCAGAGTAGATTCATTATATTCCCTCTACACCCAGAAAAAAATTGCCTCAAATCCCATTAAAATTGGTCAATAGGACAATTATTGATTTAATAGTATACAATAAATAAATCTTTTCATATAAACTCAATGGCAATGTTATGGTATTTTCTAGTATTTAATGGTATTTTCCGATTAAAATAATAATTTATCCTATTGACTATTTTTAATAGTAAAAAACTATTATTTATATAGTATTATAATTTATCCTATTGACTATTTTTAATAGTAAAAAACTATTATTTATATAGTATTTTTTTCTGGGTGTATTTGCTGGCCTATGGAAGTGTTTTCATTCTCTTGCATCGAGATGTGGATGAATGATTTTTAGCGGATGTTTAGTCTTGATGTCGTATATTTCGTGAAAAAAAAATAATAGCCTAGGACTTTATTACGTCTAATCAATTGGGTAGTACTTGACAAGAGAATTGATAGCTCTTTTCCTCGGCTTTATTGTTACCGCATCACCTACATAGAATTCAGTTTTCTAAGATGTGAGACTAAAGTGTTATGTCCAGTAATAATGCCTGCTACACCATTTCAAATTGAGAACTTTTCATTTGAAACTGGGAAAATTCAAAATGAAATTGAGATTTGAAATTGAGATTTGATATTAACATTTTCTTTTTGAAATTTGGAACAAATAAAATTGGTAAAACAAAAAAATTTAATATATTTCATTGGAAATTAATATTTTTATTATATTACGCCGACGGCAAATAAAACGTTTAAAAATATGGAACCCAATGAGAAATGATGAAATCTCAATTTAATTTGGAATTTTATCAATTTCAAATGGAAAATTTTCAATTTCAAATGGAAAAATCTCAATTTTAAATTAAATTTTCTCAATTTCAATTTTAAAATCGCAAAATAATTTGGTATTTTCTCAATTGAAACTGGAAAATCTCTATTCAATTTGTAAATTTCTCATACGCATACGGTTTGGCCATGTTGATGTCTATCCTAATAATTCTTTCACTGGATGTTGTTCCCACCATTTGAGCAGTGTTTATTATAAATGTACTCAGTTGGTAGAACTACACAAAAAAAAAAAATTTCACCAACATCCAGTATTCAGCATATTGATAATATCATTCATTGAACTATAATCGTATTTTGTTCAGTCTTTTTTATTTTTAATATTTTTAATATCATCAAATTTCAAACAAAAATTTGTCTCCATTTACATATTTATAATTCTTATAAGATTTCTAATATTTAAATTAATATAGTTTGATGAACAAAATTCATCAATATGATGTTCATTTTTTCATTAATATGATGAAATGGAGGCTTAGAATCATTAGCAATTAAATATTATAAATACTTTAAGAATCATAAATACATAAATGTGAGAAAACTTTGTGTTTGAAATTTGATGCTAAAAAAAATATTTAAAACGAAAAACATTTAAAAAATACGATTTTAATTTAATGAATGAATTCATCAATATGATGAATCCAGGTAGTTGGAAAATTATTTGTGTGTAGTGGTGGTTTGCTATTTTTAATAATTTATTTTTATCAATTTAAAGTTATAAATACATTATTTTTTTTAAATACCATCTGAACCAGATGCCAAACTACAATCACATGAAATTCTTACTTAAATTTGACCTACTTTTAGACAAGTTGAGGCAGATGCCACTACCGCGCATATAATGCCACACCAATCTTAGATTCACACAGTGCTTAGTGTCAACTTGAAACAAATTTGTTTTTGACAATCTCACAAAAAAAAAAAACATATTTGACAATAAACTACATAAAAGTGGAAACTCTGCTAGCTGCAAAATGAATTGTGGAACTGTTGAAATGTAGAACGTATGTTAGACGTAGAATGTTTAACAGACAGAACAACATTGTATTTTGTGGTTAAATTAGATTAATTTTTTTTTTTTTTTTATATATATATATATATATATATATATATATATATATATATATATATATATATATTTTATAATTATTAACTGTGATAAATTACAACAGAGCGACTGTCAAAGAAAGAGCTTGAATAACGTTTACCATTGACATTGGTGTTAAAACTAACACTTTTCTGAATTACGCAATGGACATTTTGTCGGTTATTTGTCGTAAACGAACACTTACTCGATGCATAAAATATCATTGGACTTTGTGGTGAAAATGTTGCAACATTGAGTTTTTTGTTATTGCTATTAGATTATTTTTTCTATAATAAAAATAAAGTGTTTCTGGCAGTACTGTTTTGGAATTTTAAATCATGTTATACAACATATAGTAGATGATTGTGTGCTGAATATTTTATAAGTCATGCAGCGAGTTATGCTTCAAGTTTACATCATAAATATTTTAGTCAACTTTAAATGGGGCGCGGTTTTGTTACAGAATTTCGGCGATAATATAATATTCGTTGTTAAAACCATATACAGCAACGTTTCATGCATGCATGAGTATGGCGTCAAGTACCTAATGGCTTTAGCAACATTGCAGGAGGTCCTTTTGCGCTTTGATATTTACTGATGGTAAGCTTAAGTTGGCTGAGTTGGATTTAAGCAAAAGCTTAGCACATGACAATAGATATGTATGTGATCTAGAATGAATAATAATAAAATATGTTAAAATAGAAAGCATCTATATTTGCATTATTTTCATATCAAAATGTTTAATAAAAAAATATAGAGTATTTACTAAAATAAGCGACAATAATGAATAATGAAATAGAAATTCTGAAACATTATTTATCAAAAAATAAATATTTAATTTTTTTTGTTTTAACTTATAATATTAAACTCAAAATTAATTTATTCATATTTAAAAATGAATGAAGAGTAATTTTGGAACGGGAAAGACGAATCCGAAGTCCATTTGTCGATTTTTTGTTCTGTTTAGCCTTCAGGTGCAGTAACGTCTACAGAAAGATACCACTAAATCCTATATTTCTCTCTTTGTTTTTCCTACTTTCAAATCAAAGTCGTACTTCTCTGAAAATTGGAAAAATTATACTACCCAACAAAAATTTAAAAAAAATTTAAAATATTTATTTAGTATTTATATCGTTTATTAATTTGACTCTTTTTGACATTAGTAAATTACACAAACAATTACTTATTTTAAAAGAACTTAAAGTACTACATTACGTACTTTATCTAACCAACCAATGACTCACATAACCCTTCAACATGTTTACAATCCACACAATTCACAACCTACTTTGAGGAATCACGTTACCAGCTCGTATCGTCGTAGTTCAATTTATTCATGTCAGAAACGTGCATCACATCAACAAATATGAGCAATCAATCTGTCATGTGTGTAACTTTAAGCATTTTTCATGTGTATTTTTAAACAAATACATGGCGAAGGTTTTCGTTAAGCACTCCAAAAACATGCAAAGGAGTTGTGGAAAAAGTATTGGTGATGTAGGTGATGGTGACGATGTTTTTATAGAATTTTGAAAATAATAAATATTAGAATAACTTAAAATGAAAAGAATACTCTATATATATAAAAATGAAATGTCCTGTGTGTGCCAGTGCATCACGGGAGAACGAACCGACGGATTTTCCTGATTCTTTTTGTATTTTGTTCGTGAGAAAAGTCGGAAAAACCCAAAGGAAAAGTCTGAAAATCAAAAAAATCTAAATTTAATCCTAGGAACTTGAAATTTGGACAGAACGTTGATTTCCCGACGTGAGAGCGCACTACGAAGGGATTTTTCGAAATTTGCCTCCTAAGGTACACAAATGGGCGTGGAAAAACTAAAACTTTTAATTCAAAATATCTGTAAGATAGCCACAGTCATGAAATTGGGCTCAGTAATGTATTTTGTTGTTATTTATATTTTTGCTAAATGTGGACGGAATTTGATAAAGTGGCGTGGCATTTCCCATTTAACCATAACTTTAAAAATGGTATAACTCCTGACCAGAGTTATGAAAATTGAAAATAAGGTTCATATTAAAAAGAAGAATCGTCACGTAGAATGTGGCCGGGATTGTATAAAGGGGCGTGGCACCTTTCATATAACAAAACCATTAAAAATGCTATAACTCCTTACATACTAAGAGTAGAGTTATAAAAATCAAATGTTCATATTTAAAACTCCGATCATCACGTAGAATATGGACGGGATTGGACAATGGGGCATGGCACCTCGGTCACATGGGGTGGATTTTTATAGTCGGTCGGGCCCGACTATGTAATACCTTACACCTTTGGTGGGGAAATTAATGTGGGATATTTAATTGCATACCTTAATTTTAAAGATTTTAATTATGCTGAACCTCCCCACCCTCAGAATATTATTCACATATCTGAAATTTACGTCTTATATCTCCATAAATTATAAAATGTATATAAAAATATAAAAAACTAATAAAAAAAAAATTAAGACATATAATTGGGCGGACAACGTCTATATTTAAAATTTGGAAGGGCTAATATTTCATAGATTTGATTTTAATAATTTACGGATAAAATTTTCACTATGAAAACCCGGGAAATAATGAAAAAAATGTGGGCGGATCACGCCCATTTTTGGAACACATATTTTTAGGTGAATTATAACAATTAGTTTTAAATTTTATACCTATATCTTGAATTCTATGCGAGTTATTAGTTCCTAAAGAGTTATATAAAAGTGACTTGTATGGGAGGTGGGCGTGTCCGTTGACCGATTTGGCTCATTTTCAAACTCAGTTCCTACTTTTGGCTAAAATATAATAATACCAAATTTTATCGCATTCTGATAAGTATTTCTCAAGTTATTCTGTATTCGGACAGCAAGACAGCAAGACAGACAGACAGACGGACATGGCTAAACGGACTCGGGTAGTGTTGTTGATCAAGAATATATATACTTTTTCATACCGGAAACGCCTCCTAAGGGACGTTACAATATATGCACAAAGTTAATATACCCTGTACCTCATAGGTGTAGGATATAAACATCATTCAATTTAGTCCTCATCCCAGACATATTTTGAAAATAAATCCTTAGAAAACTTGATGGTAATGAATTAGCAGGAACGATGTTAGCATTTAAGGCAGAAGGTGAAATCCCGGCTTTTGGATAAACCGAAAAGGGCGAATCATTAAAATGATGATAAAAAAATGAAAATCTATCAATTGATATTTCAACTTTAAAAATGCATCAATTACTTTTTATAATATTAATCAACAAACTTGAAATTTAAGTTTTTCATAAAAATCTATAAAAACTTATTTCTAGACCACGTTACCTCTCGGCAGTCAATCTCAAATCTACAATACTCCCCTGGCTATGGACCTGAAGCACAGTGATTTTAATCTGGTTTAAAATACTGCAGAAATAATTAAACAGTGGCGGACCGACTGATTTGGTGTTTGTAATTATAAAGTATTCTCAAAAACAGGAGAACCAAGTTTTAAAAACTATATAAAAAGAAAATAAAACCAGTTGGGAAGGTTAGATCACATGGGAAATTTTAAAGTAGGTGTAATTATGATAGTTAGGATTATCAAAATTATAGTCGGTCTAAGCCGACTATAAATACCCTACACATATGTGTGGTTACCATTCAAAGTGATATATAGGTCACCAGGGTATACGAATCCTGAAAATAACTACAAACATTCAATCACTGAAGAATTTCCATTCATTTGATACCCATATTTACAAATGGGTAGGTGTACCGAATTTCGATTTTTTTTTTTGTGAACCACAAGTCTTTTCGCCGGAAAACATTATTATCATGTATTTGAGCATGATATCAATATATAAAGTTTACCTAAGCACGTATACATAAAAATTGATCTTTATATGTACATTTTATATGAGGTATTTGAACATAAGTGGTCGGATCATAGGTCACAATGGACCGATCTCGCTAATTTTTCGCACATACAGCGTAGGTATATTAGTAATCTAAGTTATAAGTTTCATTTATTTAGCTCTTCAATTTTAAAAGTAGTAGGGATTTCAACAGACAGACAGCAAGACGGACAGACAGACGGACATGGCTAAACGGACTCGGGTAGTGATGCTGATCAAGAATATATATACTTTTCCACACCGGACACTCCTCCTCAGGGGCGTTACAATATATGCACAAAGTTAATATACCCTGTACCTCATAGGTGTAGGGAATAAAAACCTTAAAATTGCTTTTACTCTTTACCTACTAAGAGCAGAGTTTAAAAAATCGAAACAAAAGATTATATTAAAGATTGTAATCGTCACGTAAAATCAGGTCTGGAAAAAAATCCTGATACTTTGTGGAAAAAATTCACCGTCTTGGATCTGGATGCAGTTTTCTTCTATATACTGAATTAGTCATATGGACGAGAAAATGAAACGGCCTATGTGCCTGATCAAATCTATTTTGAATGTCCTCTTTATAACACGACAACGCTTCAGAACCTATTATATTCAATCAATATCTACTGCTTTAAAAATTGGCATAGAATTGACTTGAATTAAATCCATGGTTTCGCGACTACATCATTAAATTATTTGGATCTACATAAAGTCCTATGTTGGGTAATATTTCTGTTGGCTATGTTGGCTAATATAATATATGAATCATTTCATTACCATCTTCACCAGAGATTTCATCCAGCAGTGGTTCAAATAATTATTTTCGATTTGGTGGTTTATAACAAATTCTTAAATTTTTAAAACATAAATTGTACACTGAAAACCACAAAAATCAATAAAATGGATTTTTTAAGTGTATAAAATCAAAAACATAGGATTGAATTTTTGGGAGTCCTGCGTAGAATTTGGACGGAATTAAACAAATTGGACCTCCCATATAACTTTAAAAATGCTAAAACTCCTGACTTACTAAGAGCAGAGTGGTACAAATCGAAACAAAGGATCATTTTTAAAAATTTTAATAGCTACGTGGAATGTGATCGAGATTGCAAAAGGTGCATGGCACTATTCTCAATGTGAGCGGGAAAGAAGCGACGTAGACATGCACTAAAAAGGGAAAAAGGGGGTGTAAATGTATGCACACTTTATAAACGATATAGTTTTACAATTACAAAAACTTAGCACGGGCGAAGCTGTGCTAGTAAAATATGAATTAGTAGAATAGTAATAAGAATAAACGTGAAATCAAGATAAACTGACTACACAGTTTAAAATCTTTTATGTTCTTATGTCATTATAACAACTGAAATTAATGTATAGAAAATAATTAATTTTATTAATATAATTAATTACATATATAAATTATTTAATAGTATAAATCAAATATTGTCTGGGTTGTAGCATATTAGACATCTGCACAAATACATTTGAAACCCACTTCAAGACAATTATTTTGTTTCAAAACGTTTACTGTCGCCGACTCTCTGCTTGAAAATCAAATGTATGTGTTGGTCACCAAAGTATCAAGTACTGTCAAAACAAAACACACAACAAAACATAGCTGCACTGAAGGGGTATATAATGATGTGCAATAAAAATTCAAAAACTGAAATGAACTGCTTGTGACACCAAATATTTTCTGCATTTAACATTCTATTAAACTCTAAGGAATTTTCATTAATATTGAAATACTGATAAAATAATAGATAAAGGAAAATATGTTCATACATTGAACAACATTTTATCATTATTTAATTTTTTGAAGTCGGCCGAAAGACTTTACCATAATATATAGAGTACAGTAGTGCATATTTTGCAAAGTGAACTTCAAATACATGTGTGCAGATGTCTAGTGTATAGGCTAAAATATATACATAAGGACTGCGTCGAATAAAATTGTCCGTTACATATCTTCCCATAATGTGCTATTGCAAGATTCAAATTTAAAAAATTTGATCATAGTAGCTCTGAATTAAATGGCAGAAAATAATTTGTGTCAGTTCTAGTCAATACAAAATTTATTTAACGCGAAAATGGCAAACGAAGTGGAAGTGCGAGAAAATATTATTAAAAATTTTCAAAAACAACCTAGTTGGTCTTTTAAAAAAATGTCCAAGGAGGTAGGGGCTAACCCTAAGACCATTTCTTGCGTTATCAACCGCTTTAAGAAAGACCTGAGTATTGATCGGAAGAAAGGTTCTGGTAAAAAAAGGCCCACATGATCGTGAAAAGTCGAAGAATTTTTGTGAATATTTTAAAGAAAGATCCAAGCATATCCGGAAGGAAATTGGCGAGAAAGGCGGATTGCTCAGAATCTTTCGTGCGCAGGACTAAGAAAGAAGCTGGGCTGAAGACGTACAAGGTCCAAAAAGTTCCGGATAGAAATGCCGTCAAGAATGAAACCGCAAAACAACGAGCTAAAAAGCTGAATTTTAAAAAATTCGATTGCTGCACAATGGATGACGAAACTTATGTTTTAGCGGACTTTTCTCAGCTACCTGGGCAGGAATTTTATACAGCCGATTCTCTAGGAAATGTCGCTGAAAAATTCAAATCAAAAAAATGACAAAATTCCCAAAGAAATTCCTTGTTTGGCAGGCAATTTGCAGTTGTGGAAAAAGGAGCAGCTCATTCGTGACATCGGGTACAATTAATAGCGAAATATATGTGAAGGAATGCTTGCAAAAGAGATTGCTTCCATTTTTACGCCAACATGAAGTGTCCACATTTTTTTGGCCTGACCTCGCTTCATGTCACTACAGCAAAACGGCCTTAGAGTGGATCCAACAAAATGCAGTGATTTTGGTGCGTAGAGAAGCCAATCCACCAAACTGTCCAGAACTCAGGCCGATTGAGAGATACTGGGCTTTAGTAAAAAGGGAGATTTAGACAACAAAAAAAGTGGCCAAAGACCTTCAAGACTTTAAAATAAAGTGGTCTTCAGCAGCTGTGAGGGTGTCGGACACAACATTAATGGAAGGGGTTCCGGAAAAATTAAAACTTTTTATTAAAAAATATTAATTTCTTATTTTTTATATATTTTTTAAATCTAAAAATAATTTGCAAAATAAAATATTTTATTCTATAAAAATTCGATTACTAGATTTCTAGATTTTTTCATTTTTGTAGCGGACAATTTTATTCGACGCAGTCCTTATATATCATATGCACCAACCGACAGTTTTAGAAGTACTACACAGTTTTACAGCCACACACATTTTTAAATTCACTACACAGTATTACAGGTACTGTAATACCTATCTTATTTTACATTGGTTCATCGCAACGCATGCTTGCTTATACGGTTCGTTTTAACATACAACGTGCGTATATCGTCACTTTGGTATTCTTCTCCAATTTTTGTGTTTAACATTTCCCTTTCATATTCTATATACATTTTTTTTTCTTTGGGTGCGTTAATATCCTTTAATTTTTACTCTATTAATGTATTAATTAATATAATTAAGTATTTAATCAATACAATTAAATATCGTTTCAACGATGTAACAATTAAACATTAATGCTATTGATACTTTTTTTTGCTATATTTACACATATTTTTTTTTTCTGTATGTATTTAATATGCATTCTGCAAAATCAATTTTTATGCAGGACACATCAGGTTGCTTTCATCCAAAATAGAATATTTTGCCAAAGACTTTTTTGATTGTTCTGTTTGTTTTCGTTATTATTATTTTTACGTATTTTTGTAGTTTTTTTGTTGTATTTGATATGCGGTGAGTACTCGCAGTTGGTTTATATAACTGATTTAGTAATGCTAAGAATATTGTATTTTTGCTAAGTAGTAGATTAACGTGCTATTAATCTGTGAAGATTTTTCCATGTTTGCTGAGAATATTAATGTTGACAATTTGTGGATTCAGTATTTAATTTTGTTGGTCTTATTTATTTTATGATACAAAATAACATGGTATCCTATGAACAAAAAAAAAATAACGCGGCTAAGAGCGACTATAAATTTCATAACTCTTAAAATCTACATTACACTAACTTTTAAAATACCCTGCCTTTAAAATGTCACATGTTACCAAACATTCTTTACTGGGTTTCAATAAAAATGATAATAAATATATGCGAAATTCTGAAATAAATTTGAAAAAATATATTCTTATTATATATACAACAAATATTAATAACAAATTTTATTTACAGCACAACTTTGTAATGACATTTTATTGTAGCATTATTTTAATGCAAATTTACAAATATTCTATGAATTTTATATACAAAACTAATCAAAATTTGCAAATGTTTGGCAATTTCAATGAAATTTGCATGCAATCTAAAAATACATAGTTCAAAATACAAATTCATATAAAGAATAAATTGAAAATGCAATTGCTTTTTCGTACACAGAGCCACAAAAAAAGGCACTTCCACACATACGACAATAAAATACAAATGGCGGGTAAATAAGATTTTAAAATATGGCGCTTACCTTGACTGTCGCATTATCCATTTACCCTTGCAATATTATAAAACATATAACATGGCTTAGAGGCTACCACTTACTTACGTTTTGATTTATGTTACGCTTTGGTGAAATAAAAATTTGATTCCTTTAATAACAGCCGAATAAAGTTTTGCGGAATCTGGGTTCATTTTATGCAAATATTATGTTGCAATGCACCACGTGAAGTGGATATATATATTTTTTTTATATCCCACAAAATTGCAGATATAAACGAAAATGTTACCACACAGAAAAACATGCATGGTAAAAGTACCTCACACATGCAACAAACACATATACAACGACACTTCAGACCGCATTTTGTTTGCATTTATATGATGTAAAAAAAATATATCAGAAAAATATATTAAAAAAAAACCAAATGAAATGAAATTTTTATCCATTTCGCTGCATGTGACTGTAATATTGCCATGACTAACAAACTTCCACAAACATTTATTTTTTAGTAATGTAAGCAGTTTGTGCTATTACAGTAGCAATGAACAAAGTAATCAGAATAATGTTTATTTCCGCATCAAATTCTTGAGTAGCACGAAAACTGTTGGATGCCAACGTCGTCGTGGTGCGCCGCGCTTCATTTGCTATGTGGTTGCATTTAACGTCATGTGGTATTAACATTTTTCATTTCAAACGATCTTCAAATGTGTTGCCATAAAACTGCAAAACTATGAATTCGGAGTTGTACCCACACTCAGCGTGGATCAGAACTCCACTTCACAAAAAAGTACTTGTTCTGTGGCAACTGCCACAGTTCGTTGCCACAGTTGATTGTACTATAAAATTGGGTTCTTTTATCAGTATGCTTTGAAAAGTATTTAATAAGTATTGGATATTGTCATGTCAACAATGCGAATATTTGCTGTTATTATGTGCGCTATTATTTTTTAAACTCTTATGTGTAGACAGTTTGATTTCACAAAAAAAAAACCTCTAAAAAAATCACTATAACGCAACTATTTAATGAAAAGAAACTGTAACAACATCGGGTATGTTAATGCTTGTCAGTCATTTAGACGGGAATTTGCTTCCATTTCCTGTTTTAAATTTAAATAAGTTATGAAAATTGTATGTATTTCTTTAGTTTAAGAAAAATGTTCGACTTTGAGTTATTTTTGAGTGTGAGGAAAATATTTCAAATTATATTACGATATCAGTTGCATTAAACTTCAATAATTTTTCAGTTTCTTCGTGTATGAAGCTGAAGCTAATCAAAATTTAAACATTGTGTCAAACTGAATTTTTAAAATGAAACAAACTGAATTTTTAATTAACAGTGGCTATCATTTTATGTTAGTCAAAATTACCGTTGATCGGATATAGCTCCCACTAATACAATTCGAAATTATAATTCAAGGTATTATAACTAAATTCGAATTGGTGGTTATTCCACTGACATCAGCACAAACAAAATATTGTTACGAAAATTCAGTTTACGGTAAACTGTTCTACGAGTTCGTATCGCTGGATTGTGTACAAAATATAAACACTAATATTTTTTAACTAGTATTATTTCAACTAATATTAATTAACTTTATTTATTTAAATAACAACTTAAAGAATAATCACTTGTATCAATTGCTGAATTTATACAATTTAGCTTAGCAATGTTCACTCACGAGACGTACTAGTTCACTATCAAATCACAACTGAAGTGCTGTACCTCTGATGCGGCTCCCTTATATACTGCATGCATCAGTTCGACACGTTTCGACAAGCTTCGACTTGTTTCGAGAACCTTCTACTCGTTTCGTGAATGACGCATGCTATTGGCATCTCATTCGCACTCATGTGTTTTAATGCGCTGATCTTCCATCTCTTTCTCGCACACTGCCTCAGTTCGCTGAATGATCTTCCGTCTCTTTCTAACACATGCTTAGTGCACTGAATTGGCTTGTGTCTCATTAATTATTGTTGATTGCTTGCACTATGGGGCAAATTACATCTTTTCGTAACAATACTATAATTCGTTCTAAGATGTACTCAGATATCGTAACGAGATAATGAAGTTTATTCGAAACGAGAAAAAATATTATGAATCGATATCGGTTCGAATATCGAGATTGATTCGAAAAGCATTGCTACATCGATGTGATAAATATTTAAATAACGAATATTGTCCATACATTTTACTGTACACACAGTTTTAAAAACTGATAAAGCAACAAGATTGAACTCTCTTATCGCAGTTAGTTCGAGAAAACTTCGATAATCGTAGAGCTCAGAAGCATAACAGACTGGGTTCTACCTTTATCATGAGGAATATATATAACAATCGGTTTTGGGGTGAATTAATACGGTCTAATTGTCATTTTTTCAAGAATATTTCGGGAATATTTTCGGCAAACACAGCATGTTGTAAAATTTTGTGGAATTTTAATGGCATATTCACAGCATATTATGAGACCGGGCAGAAAACAGATATATTGTGTTACAAACTCTGCCTTTGTCTGTTCGAAATATGTCGAAATAATGTTTCTAAACTTTCGACTATGCAATAAATTTTCTGAATTTCAAATGGAAATTTATGAATTTCAAATAGAATAATCTCAATTTAAAATGGAAATTTTTGAATATTTAATAAAATTTTCTGAATTTTAAATGAAATTTCTGAATTTCAATTGGTCTCTTTTGAATTTAAAATGGAATTTCTGAATTTCAAATTTAATTTCTGAATTTCAGTTGTTGTCTTTTGAATTTCAAATGGAATTTCTAAATTTAAATTGAACTTTTCTGAATTATATTTGTAAATGGCGTAGACAAAATTTTAACCGCTTCGTTTCGGTCCAGTCTGGATTTTTGAATATCAAATATGTAAAAAACAATAGGAAACTTAAATTGCACATTACTTTCCATTTCGAAATAATGATTATCAATATTGTCAGATTTAAAATTATTTTTAGCAAACAATCGTAATTTAAATTTTCATACTGAACGTTCGGAATTATTCTGTGATTTATTTCGAAATGGAAGTAAATTGTCTCAGCTATGGTTCAAGATAATTCAAAAATATATAAAAAATACAGAATGTAGTAAAATTTGTGCAGAAAATTTTTTACAGTTTAAGTTAAATAGGTTTTAGTTAAAATAAATATTTTTCAAATACATTTGTTTTTGAACGTATTGAAATATTTAATTGACCAGTTGGGAAGGTTAGATTACATGGGAAATTTTAAAGTAGGGACATTATATAGTAGGTATTATTATGATAGTTAGGATTATCAAAATTATGGTCATTATAGTCGGTCTAAGCCGACTATAAATACCCTACACATATGTGTGGTTTCCATTAAAAGTAGTATATAGGTCACCAGGATATACGAATCCCGAAAATAACTACAAACTTTCAATCGCTGAAGAATTTCCATTTATTTGATACCCATATTTACAAATGGGTAGGTGTACCGAATTTCATTTTTTTTTTTGAGAACCACAAGTAGTTTCGCGGGAAAACATTATTTTGATGTATTTGAGCATGAAGTCAAAATATATTTGACCAAAAAAGTTTAAGTAAGCACGTATTCAGTAAAATTGATCGGAAGATGTAAATTTTATATGAGTTATTTGAATATAAATGGTCAGATCACAGGTCACAATTAACCGATCTCGCCAATTTTTTCGCACATACAGCGTAGGTATATAAGTACTCTAAATTATTAGTTTTATTTATCTAACTCTTTAATTTTTTAGGTAGTAGGGATTTCAACAGACAGACGGACAGATGGATATCGCTAAATCGACTCAGGAGGTCATGCTGATCAAGAATATATATACTTTTCCATACCGGAGATGCTTCCTTATGGGTGTAAAAAACGGCGTACCAAACTGAATATACCCTTTCACTCTTAGTGTAGGGTATAAAAATGTTTAAATAGTTCTCATGACGACATCCTAGTAGAAAATATACTAATGTTCTGATCGGGAAGTAATCATTGCATTTTAGTTTATCATAATTCGACCAGTTAAATGTTAAACATGTTATAAACGTGTCAGTGATATTGTCCCTAATAGTGTGAATTTCTAGTAGGTTAATTCGTATACAATTACATTTGTGGTATTCAAAAAATCACAGTGTAATTAATTAAAGAAGTTGTTTATCAAACCTCTTCGGGTTATTTCTAATATTCTTTGGGACTTTTTGATGGAGAGTAATTTCAGTGTTTTTTTTTTATGGATTTTAATAATTATTTTTTTTATCGTTTTTTTTTTGGTACAATTTCAACAATTTCAATTTCAAAGTACACTAAATTTTCCCTAAATATCTAAAAATACTCAAAAAAAAAACTCAAAAAACATTAAAATCGTCTATAAAATTAAATTAATCATAAAAACTATAAATTATTTTATAAATTTAAAATTTCTATTAAAAATTCCAACTATTCTAAATTTTACATTTTCATTCATTTTAAAAAGTTTCGCGTAATTTATTTCTAAATTCCTATTGCATCTTGGTAATACTCCATGCTCAAGTCTCGCAGATAATGAGATTTCCTTTAATTTTATTATTTCTCGTATTTCTTGAAATTTACAACTAGCGTAAATTTACAAAATTTGCAATAATCCGTTTAAATGCGTAGTAATCGCAATCGTCATTTGCACTCATAAAATGCTTTGACTACTACTTATATAATGGGGTAATGTGTGCAAATTGCTCTCAGTGTAGGGTGGGACGAATCGTTGCCTCGGAGGATTCTGGAATGCATTTGTGACAGTGACTCGAAACTCACACTTATTGCCGGATGTGGCTTCGGAAATAAAATCATCAAAATAATGAACTTTTGAGCACCGGAAGAGTGACATGCATGCTGCTCATTTATTAAAGTTGACTGCATGTGGTGGTGCGAGATGTGCGAGTGTTGACTGTCAGACTAATGCAAACAGTTCACATGAGTTAAATTATTTCAGTGACTGTGTGCTTGTGAAGGACGAACATTTCTATCTGTAAACATAGTCGCTGAATTTTTCAGCAAGTTTAAACATTAATTTAAATTACAGTTTAAGTGTTATTCGCATAGTTATTGGGTAGAAACGCAATGCGTTTATTTTGGCAAAGTATTTTAGTGTAAAAACTATTTTATTTCAATGATACAAATTACATTTGCACGATATTTGTATTTCCAAATTAATTTTGCATATTTCTTCTGATTTAAATATATTCTACTTCTTTAATTTAATTTTAACTCGTAGCCCGCAAATACGGCTTAATAACCAAACAGTTCTACTTCATTAGTTGAAAATTTAATTTTAAATATTTGAGTTTTGCTGGCGCGAACTCACACTGTGTGTATCATAAATAGTGCATGTAGCGTTACGTACGTGACACCACAAAAACAAATTACGACAAATTATTGTGCATCCTTAAGTCACGCATGTGGCTTAGAAAGAACAGCAACAACACAAATTAGGCAGAACCAGTTTGGTAAGTTCCTACAGTCGATCTTAGGCAACTGAAGCGTTTTTAGTGAAAAAATCATTTTCAGAGAAAATTTGAATATTTAATGAATAATATCAGTGAAAAATTTAATTTTCAGTGAAAAATAAATTTTAAGAGTAAATTAAATTTTAAGTGAAAATTTGTATTTTTAGTGCAAAATTGATTTTTTTGGGAGTAATTAAATTTTTAGTGAAAAATGTAAAATTTAATTATGAGTGAAAAATTTATTTTTTTGTAAAATAGTTAAAATTTTATTTTTAGTGAAAAATTGAATTTTTAATGAAAATTGGAATTTTGTACTGAAGAATTGAATTTTTAGTGAAAAATTAAATTTTAGTGGAAAAATTGAATTTTAAGTGAAAAATTGAATTTTTAGTGAAAAATTGAAATTTTAGTGAAAAATTGAATTTTTAGTGAAAAAATGAATTTTTAGTGAAAAATTGAATTTTTAGTGAAAAATTGAATTTTTAGTGAAAAATTGAATTTTTAGTGAAAAATTGAATTTTTAGTGAAAAATTGAATTTTTAGTGAAAAATTGAATTTTTAGTGAAAAATTGAATTTTTAGTGAAAAATTGAATTTTTAGTGAAAAATTGAATTTTTAGTGAAAAATTGAATTTTTAGTGAAAAATTGAATTTTTAGTGAAAAATTGAATTTTTAGTGAAAAATTGAATTTTTAGTGAAAAATTGAATTTTTAGTGAAAAATTGAATTTTTAGTGAAAAATTGAATTTTTAGTGAAAAATTGAATTTTTAGTGAAAAATTGAATTTTTAGTGAAAAATTGAATTTTTAGTGAAAAATTGAATTTTTAGTGAAAAATTGAATTTTTAGTGAAAAATTGAATTTTTAGTGAAAAATTGAATTTTTAGTGAAAAATTGAATTTTTAGTGAAAAATTGAATTTTTAGTGGAAAATTGAATTTTTAGTGAAAAATTGAATTTTTAGTGAAAAATTGAATTTTTAGTGAAAAATTGAATTTTTAGTGAAAAATTGAATTTTTAGTGAAAAATTGAATTTTTAGTGAAAAATTGAATTTTTAGTGAAAAAATGAATTTTTAGTGAAAATTTGAATTTTTAGTGAAAATTTGAATTTTTAGTGAAAAATTGAATTTTTAGTGAAAAATTGAATTTTTAGTGAAAAATTGAATTTTTAGTGAAAAATTGAATTTTTAGTGATAAATTGAATTTTTAGTGAAAATTTGAATTTTTAGTGAAAAATTGAATTTTTAGTGAAAAATTGAATTTTTAGTGATAAATTGAATTTTTAGTGAAAATTTGAATTTTTTTTATATATAAAAAGTTTTGTATTATATAATACATCATACCAAATGTAGGGTATAACAAAACACCATCTCCCAATCTATTAGTAGAAATTATGCAAAATACGCATTTCACTCACATATACAAACACAAAATATTCAACTTCATACAACCCACACACATAAACAAATCAACATCTTCTGAAACCCGCCTTTTGAATATTTCAATTATCAACGTTGCTCCGTAAATCGTTGAAATAGCAACGACAACACGTTCATTTGTTGGCGCGCCGCATAATGAGGTGACAAGATATACCGCCATACACATCGCTGGCAGGGTTGCCTGCAAAGGACTAAACCTATTCTTCTTGCCTCTAATAAACATAACGAAAGCACAATAAAATCAACAAAACGTAGTATTTTCATCTGAATATTGCGCAAAACATACGAGTTTTGCAGGTGTCAAAAACAAGAACATATTAGGCACAAGTGGTGCGTTGTTTATTGTTTGCTCCCTAATACCTGTGTCTTTTGAAATCTACTTCTGAAAAGCAGAGCCCATTCTTCATGAAGTTGTAGCTACTTGAAACACGCGCCACACTAATTCTTATCTTCACACGTTTTTTTTTTTGTTTCTACACCTCATCTATTTTGCCGAATAAAATATCTCTGTTCCATCGTATGGCAATGAGGCTGCAAAAACAATCGTAGCACGATTATCAAATAACCGTGCTGGATGATTTTTTTTTATTTTTGTCAAGAATATTGAAACAGCACCTCACTTTTAAGAGTTAATTTGTAACTTCAACCGCAGGTTGTGACATCAGTTTCAACAATATCAACACCAAAAGGAAGAGCACCTCAACCCTACCATCGTCTCCATTACCATTTACACCTTTACTAGGATACCCTTTACCACAAACTACTAGTTACCACCCACAGCACGAGTTTCAGCACTATCTACACTAATACCTCTGGTATGGTTTAGAGCTTAAGAATTGTGCGGGTTTACTTTTCTAAGGGTTCTCCAGCATATCTCTGTACATATTGTGTTTTCGATAGACAAAACACTCGTTTTCAATGCGTAGGTGTTTGCAAGTCGGGAATTGTCATCACATGACATCTTCGAGAGCTGTTCTTTTTTGTTTTATTACGATGTCATCGTAATTATATTTTGTAATAAATACGATTCAACCATTTCATTTCAAAGTGACATCGACTCTAATAGCGGTATTCTGGCACGAGTCTTCAAAATCAAATAGGTCACAATAGTCCGATTAGTCATAACTATTATAATTTCATATTCTGCCAATTTTACACGGAAAATAGATTTGTTGCGCCAACCAACCCTCTGACCAACCAACTTATTCGGTTCTCTCAACCGCTTGGTCGGTTGATAATGAGTTTTGTCATGTTTGGGGTTGTAGTTTGAAATAAAACCAATTTCGAACTGTTTTAGAACAATTTAGTATAGATTTACAACCATTGGGAGTGTATATAGGCTAATATTTCAAGTGCCAACCGAATATGGAAGTTCCATAAACAAATTTGTAGACAATTCGATATAACCAAATATTCGTTCTTACAAACTCAAGCCTAACTTATATTTTTCTGTGTGTACGTATTTATAATATTTCATCATAAAAATCGACTAAAAACTAGGCACAACAAAAATAAATATTCGCGATCTTAGTATGATTTTACGATGGATTTTAAGATTCTAATCACGACCTCGTACTCAGATTTTTTCTAATTGCCTCATGTTTTTGAGTTATTACGTAAAACAAATACTTGGAATTTCTATTTTGGTCTACATATTTTACACTAAAACATTTCCCAGATTTGAGTTATCGATCCAATTTCTTTTACAATCCTCTTAGAATACTTTAGCTAATATTTTGAAATATAATTCATGAAATTCGGATTAATTTGACCAAAGTTATGACCAGTCAAACGCAAAAAATAATGTTTTTAAGGTTACCTATTATTTATTGCATAACATATTAATTTTTCATAATATAATAAAATTATATATTACGTTTAAACAATATCCATATTTTAATGATTCTTCTGAATTTGTTTTTTACAAAACATTCTTTAAGTCCCGAGATTAAAGTCAAATTCATAAATTCGATTAAGAAATTACTTTTTTTTTGTTGTTTCATATGAACACACGAAGGAAATACATTTTTCATATCTGAAAAATTATAAGGTGAACTTCATTAGCTTCTATTGTAGGCTCCTGAGGCAAACCCATTGAAAGTAATACATTTATGCAATGCTGAATTCTACACGGAGGGAAATAAAATTCTAAAACTCGAGAAGAATTTGGTTAGAAAGAAAAATAGTAGAATTTGACTAATATCAATAAAATACTACTAAAATTCAAGAATTTGTCATCTGGATATCAAGAAAGCAAATTACTTAATTGTCAAAAAAGTAAAAAAACTGTATTCAACTGGATTTTCAGAAATTAATTTATTGATTATTAAAAACCAAAAAGTGAACGCAAAATTGTTGCTGTATTCATCGCAAAAAGAACACGTGTTCATGTATTGTTGTTGTTTTCATCGATATTGCTCTGTCTGTATGCTTTGTTTTGCGAGGTCGCCATCTGTTTGTTAGTCTACCTGTCTGTCTGTTGAAAGTAACTAAGGCAAATTTTTCTAGATATTCAGACATTAAGTTCTTATGTATCAAAAAAGTAACTAAGTATAATTTGTCTGGATTGCAAATTTTTTTCTTCTTAGGTATCAAAAAACGGCATGATTACAATGTTTGCATGTGTGTGTTTTCACGAATAGAACAACAAAGCACAGCCAGACAAGCAAGCGTCTGTGTATGTATGAATGTTAAAGATATAAATAGAAAAAAAGATTTTTCCTACGAATAGTGGTATGGTTTCAGTTCGTAAACATAAATTTGGGTTCAATTTTTGCATAAATACCAAGTTGATTTCAATCCATTGTTATCTAAATACACTATACTATGCTTATGGGTAACGTGAGGAGGGTTTATACATAACCAACAGAAGAGGCAACAGAAGAGGAGAAAGTGTATAAGGTAAATAAACGGTTTCAGAATAATATACAGAGATTAAATTAAATAATAATAATAAAAATAATAAATAAACAATTCAATTACATTAAGTATTCAAAGTAGTCATTTACTATACAAAAATGCATATATGTAATAAAGTTCTAAATAAACAATAAATTAACTCGACTATATTTTTTTTATTTTATGATAGCTTCGAAATAATTGATTTTAGTTACTTTCAACATATCGACAGACAGACACACGAACAAACAGATGGGGCTGACAGACGAACAAAGAAAAACAAAACACAATAGCGACAAAGCATGATCGAAAAAACAACAACTATACGAACACGTGTTCATTAATTTTTGGGATGAAAACAACAACAACATTTTGATACCTAAGAAATTTATAACTGAATTCAAGACTTATTCTACTTAATTACTTTTTTGATATCTAAGAAATTAATAACTGAATCCAAGAATAATTCTACTTAGTTACTTTTTTGATACCCAAGAAATTAATAACTGAATCCAAGAATAATTCTACTTAGTTACTTTTTTGACAACTAAGAAAATGAAATTCTTGAAATTAAGAATTTTTCGGTTTGGCTGTATATCACTCCGTATACTTCCTGATTCCTTCTGGATTTTAAAACTTTTTTCCCTCCATGTACTAGTTTAAGAATTTGTTGGCATTTCTATGAATAATTTAAGGATAAAATAATTATATTGATTAAAAGGAGCACCACAGAAAAAAAATTGAAATCAAAAATCATAAGCGTGAATTTGTATTTTATCTGAAGACTTAAAGAGTAATTTGCAAAAAAAAAAGTAAAAGAAATCATGGAATTATGGATCTAGTTTCACTTATAATATATAATTTAATTGAATAATGAAAACTTAATATGTAATGAAATAAATAATTCATTATTATTGTGTTTTACTGGTCATAAATTCGGTCAGATTAATCCGAACTTCGTGTAGTTTCCTTTCAAATATTAGCTGCAGTATTCTCAATGAAATATAAAAGAAATTGGATAGATAACTCAAATCTGTAAAATGTCAAAGTCCAAAAAATGTATAAAAACGCGAAAATTGTCATATATTTGTATTACGTAATATCTCAAAAACTTGAGGCAATCTAAAAAAAACTGAATATGTGGTCCTTATTAGAAACTTGAAATCCATTGGAAAATCATACAAATCGTGGATAATTTAAAAAAGTATCCATTTGTTGTATAGTGTAAATGAACATTATTTACTACACCCAGTATACCGGAGCCTCCAGTTTATCGAACAATTCTCGAAGTGGCTTCGAAAAAAAATCGATCTCGTTATTATATCGAAACTAAAGGTCACCAGGTGTCCAGTGACCTTTTCTTTATATCTGTATTTACTTTTGTTTAAAATAAATAGAGTGGACATTATTTTTTTATATTTTTATGTTAATTTCACTTTATTTCATTAAAAATAAACGTGTGAAAATAGTGAGCTTTGAATTTTCATTTTTTCTTTATTTTTGTTTTTGATGTCAGAAATATTTTCGTTCAGAAATAAAAGAAAAAGTAAACACATGCTAAGTTCGTAGACTCATTTTCGAAAACTATTTTGTTTAAATTGAAATTGAATATGAAAATAATATACAACAAATTAATATAGACTACCCAGTAGGAGCAACTGATAGAAAATAAAATGCAATGGAAAATGATGACGGTTAGTAATTGTGTTACGAAATTAAATTCAATAGAATAAAAAAAATATATTAATACGATGGTGCCGACCATGAAGCGAAAGACATAATAAAAATAGGGAGATAGAGATAGATAAAGAAATTTCTGTTTGTTTTTTTCTGTTTTTTATTGTCGTTGCGGATAACATATATAGATGACGCATTTTTTTAAGCCAATCAGAAAGCCCCATTCTGTCGTCAAAAGCTTCTAGAACGGTTCGATTCTGAAATAATTCTCGTAACGAGAAACCTTTATTATCTCGGTTCGATATCGGCCGACCGTTCAATATTATCATTGCGAGAAATGGCATCGATATCGGAAAAATTCTTCGACATTTCGCAACATTTTCGTTGTGATATCGAAACAGTTTGGTATACTGGGCACACAAAAAACTAATATCGTTCCTATAAACTCAAACAAATACTAAAGTGTTTGAAAACTCATTTAGTAGGAAATAATCAAATTGATTACAGCAAATGATACCATAATTGTATCGCGCAAATATATTAAGTATTTCTAATAATGTGTAGTGTCTGCCACAAACACTTGTAGTGAGTCGGAAATTCAGTTGATACAAAAGTTTCATTTGGCGTTTCGTGTTATTTTATTTAATTTATATTAAAAAACCGTGTTTTAAAAACAAAACATTTTTGTATTCTACCTTACATCTTGTTCAGTTCTTATTTTGTAATAACTACAAGTACTAAAAACACAGAAAATTATGTAACGGAATGGCGCGTAATAATTCAATGACAACAGCAACAACATAAAAATAATACATACAAATAAAAACATATTGTTACAAACCACATGCCACAAACTACATGCAACCACAACAGCAGTAACAACATGTAAAGCAACAACATAATTGCATACAAGTTGAATTCAGAAACAACCGAAACGCGAACAAACGCAGACAATATTAAAAAAATACTAAATTTTTAAGTAAAATAATACAAATAGGAATATTTTTCATTAAAAGAAAAGTGTTTCTTTAAAAACCAGGGGTTGGGAACGGAACGAACGAAAAGCAAAAGTTCCGAGCGCAAACGTTTCAATCGGAACTTTTGCTCAAAAGTTCCGCTCGGAACTTTTGCATACAAAAAACGTTTGAATCGTTCCGACAAAGAACGTTCCGATGAAGAACGGTTGATTCGTTCCGTTTAAAAGTTCCAATGTGTATGGATTCACATCTAGGTGTGTCGTTGGAACTTTTTTTGGGTGAATCGCTTCCTGTGGGCCTAGATACGCATCCAGGTGCGTCAGTGGAACTTTTTCGGGTGAATCGATTCCTGTGGGCCTAGATACGGATCCTGGTGCGTCATTGGAACTTTTTTGGGTGAATCGCTTCCTGTGGGCCTAGATACGCATCCAGGTGCGTCATTGGAACTTTTTCGGGTGAATCGCTTCCTGTGGGCCTAGATACGGATCCTGGTGCGTCATTGGAACTTTTTTGGGTGGATCGCTTCCTGTGGGCCTAGATACGCATCCAGGTGCGTCCAGTTCCAATGATGCATCTGGATGCGTATCTAGGACCACAGGAAGAGATTCACCCAAAAAAGTTTCAATGACGCACCAGGATCCGTATCTAGGCCCACAGGAAGCGATTCACACTAAAAAGTTCCAATGACGCACCAGGATCCGTATCTAGGCCCACAGGAAGCGATTCACCCGAAAAAGTTCCAATGACGCACCAGGATCCGTATCTAGGCCCACAGGAAGCGATTCACCCGAAAAAGTTCCAATGATGCACCAGTATGCGTGCCTATGGCGATAGGAACGATTCAAACGTTTTTTGTATGCAAAAGTTCCGATCGGAACTTTTGAGCCGGAACTTTTGAGCAAAAGTTCCGACTGAAACGTTTGCGCTCGGAACTTTTGCTTTTCGTTCGTTCCGGAACGGAACAATATCGGAACGATTGCCAAACGTTCTTTTTATAGTTCCGGTTTCTACCCCTGTTAAAAACAAATTTAACCTGCAAAAGTTTTCAATACGTATTATTTCCTGTTGTAGTTTAGAGAATATTGGAATACCCACCCGTTAGTGATACAATTGATAAGTCGATACCTTACAGGCAGCACACGTAAGCAACATTTTGGAAATTTTTATTTTATTACAGTTTTTGAAACCTCTTTATGAGTAGAATGTCCCTGCAAAGGTATATTTTTGAATTTCGCGGTCCAAATATGAAAAAAAAATAACACTTATTATCTTATAATAATTTTACAATTTTAATATTTCTTTTAGTGACTACTTTAAGTATTTTTAAATACATATATATAATGTACTTCCAATGCATTTTTCCATCAAAGTAAAATTCTGACCACTGACTAGTCCCAATTTTTAATAAACATGTGCCAAATATAATTGAATGTTATTTTATTATAGAATTAAGCTATTAAAGAATTAAACTATTAAACTATTCAAAATTAACTATATCTCACAAAAACCACCACATATTATAAGCAGTACAAGTGAATGCATCAAAAAAAAGAAAGTGTTAAATAATAAAATGTTGCTACTGTTTCATGAGCACCAAATATTATCAAAGTTTTTCATGTGCATTTTCTACAAGTGTTGCTTCTTAAAGTGCTAAAAAGTTTTGTTATTTTTTTCATAAAATATTTTTCTTTATATCATAAAGTGTATGTGCGACTTTTTTTTATATCATTCATGATGACAAAAGTTTATTTAGTTTTATTTTAATATTTTAGCACATTGATATACAAGTTTTAATTTCTTTTAACTTCAGTAAACCATCTATTAAGTTGTCGCTTCATCAAAATTTCCCATGTGACCTAAATTTCCTTCAGGTTTCGGTAATGAAAATAACAAAAAAAAGAACCAGCATATGAACATTTTTAAAAGAAATTAATTTAAACTTTTAAAATGCATTTATAAAATTTAGAATTTTCAAGCAATCAATCAAAACAGCAGCATGTATAATAAATGATTACAAATTCCCGCAGAGATTGTAATATCAAAAATTTATTTGCGGTTTTAGTTGAACTAGATATGAGGAAAATAAAATATGATGCGCTATAAAATAAATCACACCACCAGCTAAATCCCAAGTGAAATGTATTGTATCTAAGTAGGTGGCTTTGTATGTAGGGGAAAGTACTGTATATTGGATCGTTTGTCAGTTAAACAATTTTAAAGATTTACTTATATGGTATATTTAACATTTTTATATTAACATTTTTTTTTATAAGTGAGAAAATATAGCTTTGATTTTATAATAAAAAAAGCAGAGAATGACATAAAAATATAACATATTACAAAATGCTGGTATTTTTCTTTTTTGTTAACTATCAAAAACTAAAATTCAGCAAAAATATATAACATCTTCCCCTATGTATTAAATTTATTTTGTGTTTTAGTTTTTTTTTTTGTGTTTTTGTATTATTTATGAACGTCAAAATTGTGGGTCACATAACGACAGCAACTGACGAAATACCATAGGGCAATAAAACCAAATTTGGTTGAGAGCATGTAGCAAGAGTTTTTTTTACACAGCAATAGCTAGTTTACACATAGATCTGTACATGTTTATAAAACGTACTAATGCAAAACAAATTCATTTTTAATACCCGCACAGCAAGCAAAGAACTATGCGAAACCTGTGGATAACAAACAAAAAGAAAACATATTATTTTCTGCTTTAAACAAGTAAACAAAAAATCATACAACGTCCTTAACATGTTGACTTGACCATCATTACATTGATCACCATTGTTGGCTGCTGTCACTTTGATTTATTTTTTACAGCAATTCTAGTCTTATATGTTAAAGTTAAAGAGCATCTACTTGTACCACAGAACAAGTATATTATTAAAACTAGCTGGACCCATGCACGACTCGTGCCAAGATTTTGTGAATTCATTGATATAAAGCGATTTTATTAATATAAAAAAACATTATTATTATTTTTTATATCAGGGGCCCGTGATTCGCTGTGGAAGTTTTTATTGGTTTTATAAATGTAGTAACGAAATAATAATTCTCCGCCAAAACAACTTTTCTCAGAGACAATTCAGACAGTAGAATATTTCGCCGTACAATTCTTCCCAGTAGAAATCTTCGCCGTAAAATTCTTCCCCATAGAACGCTTTACCGTAGAATTCTTCCCGGTAGAACTCTTCCCGGTAGAATTCTTCCCCGTAGAGTTTTTCCCAGTAGAAGTTTTAGTGTAGTTAGTTTTAATGTGGTGAGTTTTAGTGTGGTGTGTTTTAGTGTGGTGAGTTTTGGTGTGGTGAGTTTTGGTGTGGTGAGTTTTAGTGTGGTGAGTTTTAGTGTGGTGAATTTTGAGTGTAGTGAGTTTTAGTGTGGTGAGTTTTATTGTGGTGAGTTTTAGTGCGGTGAGTTTTAGTGTGGTGAGTTTTAAGGTGGTGAGTTTCGGTGTTGTGAGTTTTTAGTATGGTGAGTTTTAGTGTGTTGAGTTTTAGTGTGGTGAATTTTTAGTGTGGTGAGTTTTAGTGTGGTGAATTTTGGTGTGGTGAGTTTTAGTGTGGTGAGTTTTGGTGTGGTGAGTTTTAGTATGGTGAATTTTTAGTGTGGTGAGTTTTAGCGTGGTGAGTTTTATTGTGGTGAGTTTTAGTGTGGTGAGTTTTAGTGTGGTGAATTTTAGTTTTTTGTTTCATCTTTTTAGATTGTGTATGTCGTTTTGAAAATTTAGGTTGTATGGGAGGTACCACGCCCCTTTGTCCAATCCGGCCCATATATAGCCTATGACACCCTCCGTACTCCTTTGTATCCTGTGGCAAAATTTCAGTGAAGTGGTTCAGCGGTTTTGACGTGATGCTGGAACAAACAGACAAACAGACAGACCGACAGACAGACAGACAGACAGACAGACAGACGGACCAATAGTTTTATATATACAGATATATATTATTTTATTGAAAATTGGAATACATAGAAAAATTTATAACTATTAAAAAAATAACTATTTTACTCGAGACAAAATATTCGGGATATTTTTGAAAAATCCGCTATATTCTGGAAGATTTTACGCGGTTAACATTTAAAATTTTTTTTTCATAAAAAATACTTCATTCCTGTCTATACTACATAACTTCCGCTTTCAAATCTTGAAGTTCCTGGAAAGAATACATCAAATTGCGTTTTTCTTATAGCCCAGATAGCAAAATGCTCGCATTATTCTCGCACTGCGAGCGCACGGCTGATAAAAAGTCGCATGCGTGCGCGCACAGAGTAGCAATCGTCTATTCGCAATTGAGACTCAATACGCTCGCACTAGTGCGAGGCATTTGTGAGTCGCATTTGATCATCAATATAGTCACACGAGTGCGTACAAAATTTAAAAATTCAAAAATATGCGACGCATTTGCGACTGAATATAGTCGCATGTGTGCGAGTAAAATGTGTGAGGCGCGTATGATGAGACTCATATAGCTCGCACGCATACTGCATTTGAGACTGAATATAGTCGCACGAGTGCGAGAAAAATGTGTAAGATGCATATATAATTTTAGAAAGCTGAATTTTATTTTTTATCTTGAGTACATCCGAATTTTCCATAAATTCACAAAATTCACAAATCACAAAATAAATTATTTCTTAAACGTTAGCGTTAATAGTAATATTTTTAAATAATTTGAGATTTGTGTATACTCGCACTATGCTCGCACTTCACACTCATGTCGTGCGCCTAATTTTATATGAAATTGTTTAATTTTTCAGGGCTCGAACTCTGATCTCACTACACAATCACGTTGGGCGCCCGCATTAATGCGACTTTTCTGATTTCTATGTGATCGCACAGTGCTCTCATATCACACTCATATCGTGCCCGCACTAAGTCGACTTTTGTGATATTTTTGTGCTCGCACACAGCTCTCAATACGCAATCATGACGTGCGTCCGCACTTTATGAGTTCATTTTGTTCGCATATAGCACGTATGATGTGAGCCCGCACGACATGATTTTTAGTACGACGCACGATATGATTTTTTGAGCGACGCAGGTTTGCTGTTTGGGAGGGGATGAAAATATTGCATCTTTTTTTGGATCTCTAGAGCACTGAAGAGCCCTTGTTGTGTAAGCCTTTTTTAAGTATAACAGCGGTAAGTTTTCGAGGGAAATACATGGACTGATTCCATCAGGTCGTGTTTAATTTCATTCTACTCGGGTATGGAACCAAGCCGACCCATTCGTAGTTCACTCGGCACTCATCTCATTTCCCTGCGTCTGTTTTTCCCGACATTTTTCATATTAGACATTTTTAAAAAGAAACAAACATCGAGACGCTCCATCTTTCTTCTCTCCCTCTAACCTACACAGAAAAAAAAAAGATTCTCAACATTTATGTATTTGTACATTTGTTTTATGCATTTTGTCGAGTACCTCAACCAAGGACCAATTTCATCGTATTAATGTATTAATTCCATATATTTTATGCACACACTAGCTGGACCCGTACACGACTCGTGCAAAGAATTTGTGAATGCAAGGTTATGGAGAAATTTTATTAATATAAATAACATTTTTATTATTTATATCAGGGACCCGTGCTTTGCTGTGGGCGTTTTTTTATTGGTTTTATAAATGTAGTAACTAAAACCATACTAATTATCGGATAAAACAACTTGTCTCATAGACAATTCTTTCTCAGACTGTGCTTCCCCGTAGAATTCTTCCCAGTAGAATTCTTTCCCGTAGAATTCTTCCCCGTAGAGTTTTTCCCAGTAGAAGTTTTAGTGTGGTTAGTTTTAGCGTGGTGAGTTTTAGTGTGATGAATTTTAGTGTGGTGAGTTTAAGTGTAGTGAGTTTTATTGTTGTGTGTTTTAGTGTGTAAATGTGGTGAATTTTAGTGTGGTCAGTTTAAGTGGGGTCAATTTGAATGTGGTGAATTTTAGTGTGGTGAGTTTTAGTGTGGTGAATTTTAGTGTGGTGAGTTTTAGTGTGTTGAATTTTAGTGTGGTGAGTTTTAGTGAGGTGAGTTTTAGTGTGGTGAATTTTAGTCTGGTGAGTTTTAGTGTGGTGAAATTTAGTGTGGTGAGTTTTTGTGTGGTGAATTTTAGTGTGGTGAGTTTTAGTGTGGTGAATTTTAGTGTGGTGAGTTTTGGTGTGGTGAATTTTAGTGTGGTTGATTTTGTTTTTGTTTTCTATCCTTTCTTATTTTTCTGTTGTTTTTGAGTTATAGCTTAAGTTTTGTGCTTTTACTTTTGATTTTGTATTTGATTTTTGCTTTTGTTTTTGTGTTTTTGCTTTTGTTTTTTTTTTTTTTTGTATTTGAGTTTTTTGTTTCATCTTCTTAGCTTGTGTATGTGCCGAGTTATGTCGTTTTGAAAGTTTAGGTTGTATGGGAGGTGCCACGCCCATTTGTCCAATCCCGCCCATATATAGCCTATGACACCCTCCGGACTCCATAGTATCCTGGTGCAAAATTTCGGTTCAGCGGTTTAGACGTGATGCTGGAACAAACAGACAGACAGACAGACAGACCGACAGACTGACAGACGGACCAAGAGTTTTATATATATAAATTCTCAACATGTATGTAATTTTACATTATTTAATATTATTTAAAAATATATATTTTATTGTTTCGTATTGCGGTGGTGGTGGTTCTGTACAGAGCTGTTATTTATTCATTTATTTATTTATTTTTTTATTTATTTATTTATTTATTTATTTATTTATATATTTTATTTTATCATACACTTTTTTTTTACCTTTACACTATACCATATATTTTACCAACACCAAGATCTTCTCCTCCGACTCCATCGATTTCGTCTCTGCTTCTATAAATTAATTTCAGTTCTACGCATTCGTTTTCTTAACATATATTCAATAAAATGCTTATTTGAATAAAAATGTTTACGAAATAAAACCAACGAATTGCATACACTTGTATATTCGACTGAACATATTCGATTTCAAATATTTTCGATTATATTTCGAATATCGATATTCGAATATTCGATTAAATAGTTTGTTCCCAAACAAATATGTGTTATACACAAACCAACTACACAAGCCCTTCAGAAACCCCAAATCAGCAATTTGTATGTAAATAATACATAAAATATATGTATCTGGTTGTAAAATCAATGTCCTTAATATATTTGGATTCACCATTATTATGTACAATTCATAAATATTAGAATTTATACATAAATATTATGCACAAAATTTCACTATACATAATATTTATGCACATTTTTTTTATTTTTTATAATCATTTCAACAATATGCATTGCATGAATTAATGAATTTGTTTATCAATGTTATGAATTTTTCATTACGAATCAACCAATCACCAAATTCATCACATTTATGAATCGTTCATAAACATTTAGAAAAAAATCATGGTAAATTGATAGTATTTCAATAGAAAAACAATAATTTATACCATTAAAATTGGTCAATAGGATGCGTCCCATTAGTTCAGTAATATTGAAACTGTTAATACAATGTGTGGTTGTACCATAAATTTTATAATTACAATAAGAAAGACCTATACAAATTTAATGATACGTATTATTAATTTTATGATATAGTCGTATTACATTTTCCTAATAACTTATTAAAACAAAAATGTATTCTAGTTAATTTATTATATATATTATTTTATTTAAATGTAGAAATTGATATTCACTTTTACAACATACACATAAAAAGACACTTCTTGCTGCAAAAGGTTATAACACATTTAATGTTTGCTTTGGTTTCCAATAATTGATGGTAGTACTTGAGTCTGCAGTTATTTTCGAGTTCGTTGCCATAATAGAAGTTCGATGTATTATTTATTTTCTGTAATAAATAAAAATATAAATATATAAATATAATTTATTTACACTAAATACATTGAGTCCTTATCAGAGATCGGAAATGCCCGTGTGCGTGCGCCCGCACATGCCCCTTTCTGCATACACTGACGAGCAAATTTGTTTTACGCAGACACTGCACTCGGGCATCACATTTTTTTTACAACACATCCCGTCGCAACGAGTGATGCTTTGCATTATTCTCGGTACCTGCTCTCGTGCGGGCTACGAAACTAAAAACTGCAGTCCGCGCAGACGTGAAATAAGAAAATAGAGAAGCATATCGCGCAAGTGCTTTGGTATTTATTTTGCGGGGCAACTCCGTGCAACAGCGAAAACAGACTGCCCTTGGCAGCACGCGCATTTTTCACAGCCAGTATATTTTATTGGCACTGTTTTACTAGACTGCGCAATGTTTTAATAATTTTTATATAAAACTATTGATAATACAGACAAGTTTGGCAATACTCAAATACACTTTTAATCGCAGTTTTATTTTGGTTTATAAAAATTGTATCTTTTAATTGTTCGTTGAACAGAAAAATAAATTTAACATGAAATCAATCAACTGAAATTAATCAACATTTTTATTCAAATACAAAAATTATTATGTGCAAAAATCTATTTTAATAAAAAAGCTACATGATAGGCTTCGAAAAATAATGTATATCCTCATTTGTAAAAATGTACACTAAGTTTAAACTTGCACTGAAAAACTAGTACTAAATTATACAATTTTTATAAACCAAATTAAAACTTCGATTAAAAGTGTATTTGAGTATTGCCAAACTTTTCTGTATTAACGAT
Organism: Dryomyza anilis; assembly: GCA_951804985.1. Taxonomy (NCBI): domain Eukaryota; kingdom Metazoa; phylum Arthropoda; class Insecta; order Diptera; family Dryomyzidae; genus Dryomyza; species Dryomyza anilis. The sequence continues at coordinate 26,174,332 of OX638131.1, forward strand.
AGTTTTATTTAAAAATTATTAAAACATTGCGCAGTATAACAGTGCCGTACTCTTGCGCCACATAAGAATGTCATACAAGAAAAAATTAACTGGCTGTGAAAAACTGGCCCGCGTGCTGGCCGGGGCAGTCGGTTTTCGCTGTTGCACGGAGTTGCCCCGCGAAATAAATACCATAGCACTTGCGCGATATGTTTCTCTATTTTCTCATTCCACGTCTGCGCGGGCTGCAGTTTTTAGTTTCGTAGCCCGCACGAGGGCAGGTATCGAGAATTGTGCAAAGCATCACTCGTTGCGACGGGATGTGTTGTAAAAAAAATGTGGTGTCCGAGTGCAGAGTATGCGTAAACAAATTTGATTCTCATTTACTTAAGGGCGCGGGCGTGCGTGCAAATCCGAACTCTGGTCCTTATCAATGTCGCATATAATAATGTGGATTATTACAAAATACATGCGACCATTTTGAGTAAACACGCAGAATGACGTACAAAACGAACATGTTTGTATTCGTTTTTATGTTTTTTTACACCACGTTTATTTTTATAGGAGGAAACCATTAAAAGAACAGTATTTATTCTATTTAAAATAATAATATTTAAATATTTATATTTATGGTACTGAATTTTACAAATACTATTGAATTAATTAGAAAACTTTTGATTTAAAAAGAAAAAACTATTAATACATGAACCTTAAGGTCTTACCATAAAGTATTTAATGGTACATTTTCTTCTGAGTGAACCAATAATTAAAAAGTTCATAATATTGATGAACGTATTCATAAATTATGAAAAAAATAATGGTATTTATGAACTTTTAAACTATTTAAAATTAAAAATAATTTTTTTTTTTTTATTTTATTTTTTATTTTATTTGATTAATTTGCTATACGGCAGTCACAAAGTAAAATATGATTTTTTGTTTATAATTTTTGCCTCAAAGCGTATTTCTAGGAATATAATGCAATCTACCTTTTGCATCGACGACATACACAAAATTTAATAAAACATTTATTTGAACTGCCGACTTTAGAATAAAAATTGTGCTATCTTCGACAGACACAAAATATTTTTTTTTTTAAACTGCCTTTTAATCATAATTTTAGTACTAAAATGGCAGCCTGTCTCACGCATCGACGGCGGACACAAAATTCATTATAATATTTTTTAAATACCTGCAGGCATGCCATACAGTTATTAATAGAAAGGTTTCTGGCTGATAGAAACTCGGCTTTTGTCTGCTCAAATCCGTCCGAAATTCTGTTGATTTTCTGCTTGCCTGCTCCTTGCCTGTCTGTTACTTGTCGAATATTTCGTCTGGCGAATATTTAAGGATTTCCATTTACTAATTTTAAAAATATTGTTGTCTTTATTATATTTAATACAAACATTTTAAACTTAATTAATACATTAAAATATTTCACCATTTTTAGATTAATTACAAAGGGTAACATTTATTTCACATTGAAATTTGGTGAAATTATTACTTAAAATGTGCCATAACCCAGTATGCCAATCGTTTCGAAATCGTTACGAGATCAATGCGAGAAAAAGAATAAATCACACGATATCGGACACTTTCTCGTACCGATATCGAGCGTCAAATTGGTCCTACATGGTAGGTAGATATCGATGCGTTTTGTCGTAGTTTTCTCGGTATAAGAAAGTATTTGAAATCGGAACGATATCGATGAAAAAAATGATCAAAGTTCGATATATATTCAAATTCATTCTGCTTGTCAATGAATTTAAATGGGTGTACATTCAAAAAAATACTATATTAATAATATTTTTTTTTTTAATGCCAAACTATTACACGGTATGTTCGCCAATCACCCTCATCTTTTTACAGTAATATTTCTCTGTCAACTTTTGATCCTCTTTTGACAGATGTTGGCATTAAAACATGTTACAGTTAACTTAAATTTAAATCCACAGAAATATACTAAACTAAGATTTTCACATCTATATTACTGACTGAAAGGTTCTTTCACGTCATTTCTAAGCTTGACAACCAACTAATTTCAACTTTCTGTTCCCACGTTTTGTATCCTTTTTTCTATGCACCATTCTTTTTCATTCTTTAACAAAACTCCTTGACAAAGGTTTATAGTCGTCCCACTACTGCCTGTAACAGCTGCAATCTACAAAATAATCCTGTTCTATTTGTTGCTTTACTTGACGAGAAGCACAGCTGAAATCTTGCAACAACAAAATGATTTGTTAAACACCTTTTTAGTATACTTTGATTTGTTGACATTTGTTATTTTTTTTTCTTTTTGTAAATTATAAAAAAATTGGGAAAATAAGAAAAAATAAATAATGTGAAAAAAGAATAAATAGAATAAGAAAAAAATCCTAAAAACAGAAAAATAGAGAGCCCAAAAACCAAAACAAATAATACCCAAAGTTTATTAAGAAATAACTAAAGTTTAATCAATCGGCAGTAGTTTGTTTGTCAATTTATTTAATATAAAGCGTTTTATTTTTTTATTAAAAACCTGAAGGTAAATATTTGAAATAGGCTAAAAAACTGCAAATAGAGTTTATATATAAAATAGAACTAAGTGAATCGTAAAACATGTAGGAACAAAACAAATGTAAGTGGTAACGGGGAATATATTATACAGGGTGTTTGGTTCATCGATGTCAATACTTCAGGAGTTCATTCTATGACTCAAAAAAAATAAGAAAATATTAAATAAAAAATGTCTATTTTTGAACCCAGTGTTACAAAATTACATGGTGTTTAAGAAATGCATATTACTGACATAATCTAATCATGAAAATTGGTTATATAATATAAGCTGTTTATAAATTTTTCCTCTCACATTTTAGACAATTAAATTACCTTTCCATTGTTATATCCCTTCTTTGAATCCCATAATTTTCGCCGCTTTTTTAATGTACTTAAAGTTGAAATGTACAAAAATTAATATAAATAAATTTTCAATTTGTCATTGATTTTCTCAAAATTTCTTTATGGAAAACTCCTTTATTTTCTTATTTATAATGAAAGATCTGTTCATTTCCAGTATTTTATAATCAATTACAGTGATTTAAACTGTTAAGTTATGCTACAGAAATAATTAAACGGTGACGGGTCTTGTCATTTGGTGGCCTCTTATGAAAACCCACACGTTTCAATTTGCTTGCGAAAAACGGCATATTAAAAAAAATTTCATTAAATAGAGCATAAGTTTATTTTATCCACGAAGCATTTAATTATTTTAGTCACGAAAAGAATCTCATTCTCGTTTTCTCCACGAACAGAAGCATAACTTTATCTTTCCCACGACTAGAAGCACATTTATATTGACGGTTTGACGTGGAATGACCAATATTTATGATTTTTTTAATTTCATATATTTGAGAGTTTTCAGGCTCTACTATTCGACGCCTCTTACGAAAACTCACATGTGTAAATTTGCTTACGAGAAACAACACATTTCAAAATGTTTCATTAAAACAAGCATAAGTTTATTTTATCCACGATAGAAAGCATTAAATTATTTTAGTCACGAAAAGAATCTCATTCTCGTTTTTTTCACGAACAGAAGCATAACTTTATCTTTCCCACGAATAGAAGCACATTTATATTTTATCTACGAACAAAAGCGCATTTTTAATTTCACCACGAATAAAAGGATATATGTATTTTTGAGACAGATATCCCAATATACATTTTTTGGTTAAGAAACATTTTATGACCAAAATTGTTGATTTTTCATTGATGGCGTGGTTTACAGGTGTCTCAGTAGACATTTTTTGATGAAACGGTTCTAATGGATAATATATTCACATCCTGATGCGTCATTGGATTTTTTTTTTTTTGATAAAACTGTTCCAATGGGCATAGATACACATGCATGTGCGATTTGTCCAGAACCTATTTGTGTTACTGGATATTTGTTCCTTTCGAATTTTTCAAAACATAACTGCGAAATTGGAAAAAAAAAATTCTAAAAATTTGTACCTTTGGGATTTGGCCAGAACCCATGTACAATGATGCAATTGAGTTCGGGCCAAATCCCAAAGTAACAAATTTTTACAAAAACAAATGTCCAATGACGCATGGGCTTCTGCCAAATTCCAATGGAAGTGCAAATTCCAATGGATAGAGTTATACTTCGTTTCGTGGCTATAAAACGTATATGCTTCTTTTCTTGGGTATACTAAAAATGTGATTGTTTTCGTGGGGAAACTGAACGTGTGCTTAATTTCGTAGTTATGAAAAACGTGCTGTTTTTCGTAAGAAAATTGAAAAGGGTGGTATTTCGTAAGAGGCGTCGGTGTATATTTAGTTGTTTGTCGTAAATACTTCAATTGTTTTTATAAGAGTTCACAATTATACCCCCTAAACACATTTATTATCACTGGTAAAAACTGCATTTGTTTTTCTTAAATGATATATTTTAATTAGCGTTTGGAACTAAAACAGTTGTCAATTGCCTCAAATAAAAATTATTTAAAGAATTTGCAGTAATAACCAAATGTGCACTGAGAGACATGCCGAGATTATTATAGAATATTTTGTTTTAATTATTTTTAGTTCAATTTTCTTTAATCACATATATTTTATTAACTTCCAAACTGGCCGTTCAGGTTTCAATTTCATTACTTTTTGATAAAAAAATGCATTGGTACTAACCAAAAAACTATAGTAACTGCTTTTGTAAAATAATTTTGTATGTAAAATAATTCAAATTGTTATTCTAGATTTTGATAATTAGTACAAAAAGTAACCATAATAACGGAACTGAAACCGTAACTTGATTCGAGATTTTCGACAATAAAACCAATACCGAAATAGAAAACCCCTATTCCATTTTAAATTTAAAATAATCTGTAAATAGTGCCCTGCATTTGATATTAAAACATTTGCCAAAACTATCAAAAGTAACTTAGCCTGCCACAGCGTAACATTTGCACATGTCCTAAACTCAAAACACGCACTCAAACACAAAAATGTGCACACATCCGTTTCCGTTTGTGACAAATGAATCGTTTGCATTGCCATTTCACTCCAAACCGTCAGCAAACATCACCAAAAAAGGGTCAAATTGCGATTTTATTTATTTAGGAGCCCCCAGTATTGGTCAAGGTATATGGTATGCATTAAGCCATAAGAATGTGTGTAATACATGGCATGACAGGACATGCTACAAAGGATAAAGGCTGCCTGTGCGTGGCCTGTCAACGAACGTAGACAACATAGGAGAAGCCGTTGAGCACAAGTCAACAACGTGTATCAGATTTTATTTGGATTCAAATGTGGATTAAACAATTGAGAATGGATTAAATTTGTATGTAGTAAAATGTGTTCGTATATTTGTGTTCGTGTATTTGTGTTCGTATTCATAAGTCTGTCTGTAAATATGTGTGGGTGTGTGTGACAGTTGGTTGCTATGTGTCCTTTAATACCGCATCGTAATGGCTTAAGGGATTGCTGGGGATTTCAATTCCCAGGCCATAACCTAATGAGCTTAGCATTTAAGTATGAGTGTTTCTTGAAGATTGCTTTTATTTATATACGTAGGTATATTTATAGGTTTTTTTATAACTATGTGACAGAGAATTTCATTTTATATGTGTGTGTGTCTCCTCAGAATAAGTCATTGAATTATTTGTGAGCCGGTAAAAGGTTAATCGCTTAATTTTGTTCGCAAAGTATTTTTGTACATCGTTAAATTTACATTATTTATATGATTATATTTTACTGTTGTATTATTTTGGGTTGCTGTTTGAAAAGCACATCCTTTCCAAGCAGCTATTGATTAAATGTTGCTCATACGCTACACTTCGATACAATTTCAAATATCGTCACTATCATGCCAAAGGGGCGAATGTGCATTTTTAAAAATATTGGGAAATCTAATTTTAAAGTTTGGAGTGTTTTAAAAATTAGTAAAAAATATTTTTTTTTCAATTTTTTTTTTTTTGTTATTTTGGTTTAATCATCAATTATCATAAGGTATATAATATATCTTTGGATTTGGACAACTTAGGGCCGTTTTCACAATATCTAGTTAAATATTAACTTCCACCTTAACCGACAGTTTGCATAAAATTCGTTTTAACAATCAATTGTTATACCTGTTTGTCATTTAAATTTTCATTAACCGGCAGCTACTTTAACCGATATAATATGTTTCCGTTATTTTTAAAACCGATAGATTTTGACAATCCATTGAAGAAAGTATGCTGCAATTTTTGCCTAAAATTGTTTTCGAAATACCAAAATGCAATGTCGCAAAATATCTTAAGGTAAATGGCAATAGAAATATTAGCAAAACGGTTTATTGCCATTGCAAATCTGTCGTCGCAATAACCAAATATGACGAGAAACAAATTCACTATTTCATGAAATTTTAAATTTGAAAAATTAAATTTGAATTAATTTTTTTATGTCAATTAGTTGCCAGATGTGACAGAAAATCTATTACAATATCATTCTAACCGGAAGTTAAATAATTTGTTTTGGTGAAAACGAAAATATTTAAAGGAAACTTTATTCTGAAACTTAGACTATCTGCTAGTTGACAAATGTACAGATAAATTTAATATATTATAAATACAGATTTTGTGTGGGTGTATCCCTACCAAGACCCAAATATTTTTATTTTTTTGCTATAACTCTTTATTTGCGCAAGATAAAATAGTAATGTTAACTCATTAATTGTTTGTTTTTAAAGCACCTTTCGACTGGCATCAATATTTAAAAATAATTTGCCAATAAAATTTCTTACAAATAACAAAAATTCAAAAAATTATTTAAAAATAATACTGCCAATCGATAGGTGCTTTCAAAACAAACAATTAATGCATAACTATTTGATCTTTTATCAATAAGATGTTATGGCAAAAAATTACTCGAAAAAAGCAAAATTCAGAAAATACAAATCTTGTCAAGCCAAAAAGGCGAATCATTTCGTTTTTTTTCCATAAGTTTTTATTGGTACAAGATAAATTATTTCTGTAAAGCAATTAGTTATTTGTTTTTAAAGCACCTATCGATTGGCATCATTATTTAAACATAATGATTCGATTTTTTTTATTTGGAAGAAAAATGTTTGGCAAACATTTTTCTTGCAAATGATCGATAATTTCAAAACTGAATTGAAATGATGTATCGAAATTTAAATTTGTATAAAACATCAGTTTTGCGTCTTTAAACTTATGTATCGCTCCTACGTAATTTTTTTTCTGGCTATTTTTCAAAAACCACAAAAACGTTTTTAAAATTAAAAAATGTTGGTTAAAAATATAATTTTACCAATATAAATATTTTTATTGTAAAGTTCATGAAAAATAATTTCTAAAACATTTATAATCATTTTCAATTGAGCTACTCTAATAGAAGTTATAAATAATTCAATAGAAATCTACGCGGTCCATTTTGCCATAATTGGACGCCAATATCTCGACTAGCCCATCATCCTTAACAGGTTTTAATGAGGTCCACCACACCACAAAAGTTCACATTATTTCATTCCAATTTGAAGCAACAAATTTTTGAAGCGGGTACGGTAGACAATTTTTACACATATGAGAAATTCTTTTTCAAATCGAACACGTAATATTTTTGATTTTATGGATTTTTTTATTGAAAATAAGCCCACCCATATTTATTTTTTATTTTTTGTTAATTGGTTTGAAATACAGGGTGTTTAAAAAATGACAATATGATTCATAGACTTTTTTTTTTAAATTATCGTATCTGTGCATCGTATAACGTCAAGTTTGATCTTATTTGGAAAGTAATATAATTTTCTTTATTAACTTATACAAATTTAATATATTGTTACGAAAATTCAGTCTACGGAAAACTGTTCTACGAGTTCGTATCGCTGAATTGTGTACAAAATAAAAATACTCTTATGTTTGGTTTAAATTATAACAATTAACTTTATTAATTCACTTTAATAAACAACTTTACTAATAACAAATTCTAACAACTGCTGCATGACCACAATTTAACTTGACATTTATCACACGAGCTGCACTCGACCACTTTACAATCACTACTGAAGTACAGTGCCTCAGATGCGCGGCCTTATATACTGCGGGCATCAGTTCGACACGTTTCGACAAGCTTCGACTTGTTTCGAGAACCTTCTACTCGTTTCGTGAATGACGCATGCTATTGGCATCTCCTTCGCACTCATGTGTTTTAATGTGCTGATCTTCCATCTCTTTCTCGAACATTGCATAGTGCGCTGAATGATCTTCCGTCTCTTTCTAACACATTGCTTAGTGCGCTGAATTGTCTTGCGTCTCATTTATTATTGTTGATTGCTTGCACAGTGGAGCAAATTACCTCTTTTCGTAACAATATTTTTAATTAGCTTCTAATTATTATAGGCAATGAAAATGTTTGGAAACATTTTACGAAACACCCTTAAACATCCTGTATTTTTAAATCTATTGACAAAAAGCATAAAAAAGAGTAAGCTTATTTTCAATAAGAAATCCATATAACAAATTTGAAGCAAATCCAAAGTGCAACTGAATATTTTTGACGATTTGAAAAAGAATGCCTCATATACAGTGTGCGATATTACCAAAGCAACTAATTTAACAAATTATAGCTAAGTAACTAATTTTTTGTTTAAAGTTTATAAAAGAAAACATTATTTGTATAATTTTTAAATATTCTCTAAAATAAAAAACGCTGAAATGGAGCACGAAGAAAGTGAAGAAAAGTTTATTTTGTTTTGTTACATATTGTATTTTTGTTGAAAAGTAATTGGTTTTTTCAAAATTTAATTGGTAATTAAAAAGTGTGAACCTGATTAAAATGTTTCCGTTGTCAATTTTTTTTTAATACTGACCAAATTTAAAAAATAACGAGTCCGCGACATGGGCAGAGAAGCCTGAACAAAATTATGTATATGTTTTTTAATACAATTTTGTGGTTTTTTCAAAGAGAAACCGATTACACGACAAGATTCAGCAACCTTTAAGGGTTAAGATGTGAAAATATGGATAAGTTGGCAAACTCTGGAAGTTCCTTTTTGATCCGTTTTTCAAGGTGATATGTCATATTTTTGATAAATGAGTCACGTTTGTGCGGTTTTCACGATAATTCACGAACGTGATTTTTCACAGAGAAACCGCTTAAACGACAAGATTCAGCAACCTTTAAGGGTTAAGATGTGAAATATGGACAAGTTGGCAACTCTGGAAGTTCCTTTTTTGATCCGTTTTTCACGGTGATATGTTATATGTTAGGTCACATGGGAAAGTTGGTCACATGGGATGGACTTTTATAGTCGGTCGGGCCCGACTATGGAATACCCTACACCTTTGGTGGCGATATTAATGTGAGATATTTAATTGTGTACCTTAATTTAAGTTATTAATTACGCTGAAAGCACCAACCACCTCCTCCGCCTATTGTTATATTATACACATTTCAGAAATTTACGTCTTAAATAACCTTAATTTAAAAAATTGCTATAAAAGTATAAAAAAAAAAACTAATAAAAAGAATTATAAAAATAAAAGTGGGCGGACCACGCCTATATTTAAGTTTTTGTTAGGCTAATATTTCATAGATTTTATTTTAATAATTCATAGCTAAAATTTACACAATAAAAAACCGTAAAATAATTAAAAAAAAAATGTAGGCGGATCACGCCCATTTTTGGACCACATATTTTTAGGAGAATTCTAACGAAATGTTTTAAATATTATAACAAAATCTTTAATACTTTTCGAGATATTAGTTCCTAAAGACTTATATAAAAGTGACTTGTATGGAAGGTGGGCGTGTCCGTTGACCGATTTGGCTCATTTTCAAACTCATATCCTACTTTTGGATAAAATATATTGAGACGAAATTTCATCGCATTCTGATTAATATTTCTCAAGTTATTCAGTATTCGGACAGCAAGACAGACAGACAGACGGACAGACGGACGTGGCTAAACGCACTCGGGTAGTGATGCTGATCAAGAATATATATACTTTTCCATACCGGACACGCCTCCTAAGGGGCGTTACAACATATGCACAAACTTAATATACACTGTACCTCATAGGTGTAGGGTATAAATAATAACCGATTCTGTATTTTAATTCTCTGATTTTGTCCGTTTATAGTGGTTGGATTAATAATTAAATTTTCATTGAGATAATTTACATATTTTCAGTTTATAGCATTAGGGAGATGTCATTTGAATTCAATTTTGATATTATCTATTTGGATAAGAAACCGCGAACTGGGAGGTCTCCATTTTCGATATTCAGATTTCGCTGAAAATTATCCACAACGATTATCTCATCCAGCCTAAACTAAATTCATATAAAATTTAGACAATTTTAATACTTATATTTTAATAATTGTTTTAGTTACTAATAAAAATACTTTTAAATTTCAGATTTGAACTACAAAGAATGTTCCAGGTGAGTTTTTACTTTTATACATTTTATACATTCAAGGAAGTCATATGAAAATAAATAAGAAATTGGTTATAAATTTATAAATACTAAATTAAATAAAGGGAACTTAAAATTATGTAATTTAGCAAGTAATAAAATGTTGTTTTTCTTTAATCTATTACACAGTGCGGCAAAATGACATCTTTTTTTAATTGAACTCTTATATTTCTTTATATTGTGCTTCTATGTGGTCTACCGATAAAAAGTGTAGTATAAACTTATACCCCTACACGTCTGGGTTAGATATGGTCTATTACAGGGTTCAAAGGATAACCAATATAGTTTGTCATTTTATAGCGAAACAGTTCAAAATACGTTTTTGATGTCTAAGGAGCGATTATAGGGAACTTCCTAAGGATGATTTCCATTGAACACTTTAAGTTTGTATCTTAACGATTTACCACCATTTTGAATGGTAATCCGAACGGCGGGTGAGAGTTTTTCATAGGCAATGGTTTTACTTTCGTAGGTTCCTTAGAAAGTTCCCTATAAACGCTCCTTAGACAACAAAAACGTACTATGAACCATTTCGCTAAAAATGACGAACTATATTGGTTATCCTTGGAACACTTCAGGACCCCATAGCGCCATACGCAGACGTGTAGGGGTATAAGTTTATGCTACAATTTTGATCCACTGACCATAGAGAACCTGTAAATTAAAAAAAAATGGACTGCAAATTTTAGTGCCGCACAGTGTTATTTATAACTTTTTAATCAAGAACCTAAATTTTTTTGATTTATTTTCTTAAACTAAGTTTTAAAGAAAGTTAAAAAAATATTTTTTTTTACGCATAAAAGATTTATTTTGTATTGCAATGCAATCTATTCTGCGTCTTATATCTAAAAGATAATTTCATTGTGTTTATTTATAGAAATTATAAAAATAATTCAAGTGAAAAAAAATGAAAAACTCAATAATGAGCTATATTTCAAAATCTACAGACATTTTGATCAAACTGATGCCATTTTCAGAATCAGCGCCACAAATTTATCCAACATTTACTGCATCATGTCAAAATTTAAATAGTGTAATATGTTAACAGTGTAATATGTTAACAAATATTCATTTTTTGACATAATCTACCAATTACCCACAAATTAGTTAAAACCTATTTTAAACACAGCAATTTTCAACAACGTTTCAATTCATTCAAATGCTCTAATCATGCGGAAGATTAAAGTGCTGCCCTTCTACCTTATTCAAGGATAATTGTGTAATAATAGTCGAAAACAATTCAGCCGTTTAATCCTTAATAATATTAAGCAGTAAGCTGTATAAATGAAACCCAACATAGAGCACTTGAAGTGAAAAATCTAGCAAGTTGAACAAAATAAAATCATAAATGTAAACGTACGAAGAAGGAAACCAAAGAATTAGCGAGTTAAATGAATTTCAAGTGTACTTCGGAAATATTTGAAGACATTAGTGTCATCAGGCAAATTTCTGGAGAAAAGCACTTACCACATTATTCTAATTCTAAATGATTATTTCTTACGAAAATTGGTTTTAATCATAACTTATTTAATTTGTTTAGTTATTTAAAGTCGGTAGTATTTAAAATATGCTAAGTAACTTTTCACTACTTAAATTATACATATATCTAGATTTTTCAAAATTTTAATAATCCGTTTTTTCCATTAGAGTCTTCGTTTAAAAACTTAAATGATTTACAACCTAAAAGAAAAATATGGAACGAAAACAATTAGAATTTCTATATCGCATATACAGTACCTATATTTAAGGTCAGATGAATCCAATCCAATACATCGATCAATTTTTTGTTTAACATATTATGTTGAAGTCTTCAAGACTAAAATTATAACCACAATTAATTACTACCAAGGATTGAAACCGTAACTGAAACCGATATCCGTTTAAAACCGTTTCATTTTTAAAATCGAAACCGTAACCGAAACCGTTATACGAAAATCAGAAATAAACCGATATAAACGGTTTCGGTTTTATACCGGTTTAAAACGGTTTTTAAAAAAGTACCTATAAATAGAAACAGAAAAACATATTTTATTTTATATAGAAGATCATAAGTAAAATGTCATTTAATAAAATTTTGAGTTCCCAACATTTTTTCAGGGCTTAGGAATATAAGCATCTTAAAAATAAGGTCTGTGAAGCACTTTTGTAGCGGTAAATAGCTTCAAAAGTGCTTCAAAAGTCGCTTCAAGTCGCTTTTCTTCGCTACGCTAGTTCGTACATAGATTGTGCATATGCACTGTGCACATTATTGTTTTTGTTTTATTTTTATACATAGTTTTTTTGTTAATTGTAAAATCATGAAGCTTACTTAAGTCAAGTTCTATGTGCATTATTTCACTCAACTTATAAAACAAAAAAAAAATAATATATGAACATTTTCACAGTGTACCTCATTTAGCTTATATATTGATTTTTGTGTATATGCAAATGCAAATAAAGCAGCATCCAAGCTTTTGATAGAATTTTTGGCGGGAAATTTTTTGTACCACAAAGAAAACTCGTCGTTGTTACCAACTACATAGCTGTACTAGATACATACATGAAGTGTGGTGACATGCGACTGTCTGCTGTCATGCACCTGTCCGTTGTCATGCGTCTGTCTGTTGTCATGCGTCTGTTTGTTGCCATGCGATGATACCGGATAGCAACAAAGAGTTGTCGTTGTGAAAGTGTGTATATACGAATCGTAATTCGTTATTGTTGTATTCTCTTCTTTCTGTTAGTATTCGCTTTGTAGCGTTTGCGTTTGAGTTTGTGTTCGCAAAAAAAAAATGTTACCCTGCAAGGTATTATTTGTGTTCTCTTTACATACGGTGCGTGTAGCATGCGGATTTTTTTTAATCACTGACGAAAACAGAAATATGCCTATACGAAATATTCCTTATATTTATTATGAACAAGACCAAGAACAAGATTACCATTTCTTGCCTTGCTCTTGCAAATGATCATCACTATTTTACATATATTGCAGTTCACTGAATTGTTGAAATTTAATTTCTTTGGCTTTTATGGATGGAAAGTGTACAAAATTTTTCTTCTTTGCAATTCAGATCATATCTCAGGTTATGTCAAAAAGTAGCAACTTTTTTCAACCTTACTTGGTTTGTGGTCACGAAATTTTAAATTAAAATTTTTTCTAGGCGTAATCAATTAAATAATTAATATAACACAATATTTTAACTACAATAGCAACCAAATTTGTTTAAGTTACGTTATCCACTTTACCCCAATATCATAATTTGAACATAACTTAGCACCATATAAACAATGTTAAATTATTTGAAAAATATGGAAAAAAGAAAATTTATACAAAAACCGAAATCAAAACCGAAACCGTAACATGAAACCGGTATACCAAAACCGTTTCGTTATAAAAACTTAAAACCGAAACGCGTAAAAAACCGAAATCGAAACCGTTATTCGTTTAGGTTTCAATCCTTGATTACTACAAATAAGTTCAAGGTCAGAAAATAAATGAAAGTTTAACTCTTACTTTTGTGGATCAATAATATTCCGAGGACTGTGGACGCACCCATTTGACTGCTATATAAATATTAACAAGAACACTTTCCGTTGTCTGCGCGTCTGTAACTAAAACTCTCCAATGATTAACAGTTGAGTATACCTCCTGACTTATTGAAGGCTCTTATGGTCGGCACGTCTAATTTTACCTTGTTTAGTTCTAAGAATTCCATAGACAGTTAAACAGACATGGTTATTCACACCTGTTAATATGTTGCATATTAGCAAAGGTCCTTATACAAATGATGTTGGCACGAGGTTCCTAGGAACATTTTCAACCAACATAAATGAGTATCGTACATACTCGCATCGTACTCCCATACGTATATTGTTCTCATTAGTGCTCTTGTGTTAAAGCAAGATATGCAAACATTGCAATGTTTGTCTCTGTATATCCATGTTTACCGCTTCATGGTCCATTTAGACATTATGCTTTAGCGTTGTTACAACCCAAGGGCATCTATTAAGGCACTTAATTAAAACAGAAGCAGTTAAGCAGCTAACGACTGTTTTTTTATCTATTCTATTTCAACTATATCTTTCCAAATCAAGTAAGGTTTAATGCAAACTTCAAAAATAATTAATTCTTAAATAAATAAAAAAAAGCCTGATTAAAAAATTGCAACGTCACACGTTGAACAATATGATGAAATTTTTGAAAACTATATATATTTTTTTTTATTTAATTTTCTAATGTTTTTTTTAACTATAACTTAAATTAAAGATCCACTAGGAATAATCTGTAACAATTTTTCTTATAATATTAATAGTTTAAGAGATATGACAAAAAGGAAAAAATTGCATTCCATACATAAATATATGAAAATACATGTGATATTGTCTTTAGGCTTTTACAAAATACACCTTTTGAAAAATAAGTAGCTTCCGGTTTGCTGCGGTATACATGAAAATTGTATTAAATTACTACCATTTTCATTAGGAATTTATTAATTTGATTTTAAGTGTTTAGTATTTCATATCATAACTCAACACAAAAGTTATATTCACACAAATTTATATTCATAATGTGTAAAAAAATCTAAAAATACCACAATTCCATTAATTCATTCACATTTCGTAAAATTTCACGTCAAAAATTTCAATTTGAGTAATATTATGTAAGGTTAACAATTTTATATCAATTATACCTAAAGGGGAGAATTGCACTTTACCGGCCGAAGTGAAAAAAAAATTATAACAAAAACAAAAATAAAAATAGCTTGGATCCCTGGTAACCTTGAAAAATCTAAAACCGGTACGCCTACTTACAGATACTTACATGTACTCATGAAAGGTAATTGTCTCACGATTACAAATATGTAATTATTTTTGAGATCGGTCAACTATAGCACCCTCTAGACCAATTTTTGTTCATAATATTTACACATTTGTAGGTTGAATTTAAGTTTTGTAATACAGGAAGTACAAATATAACAATATTAAACTTTTTTTTTCTTTTTTCAATTTTTTTTTTTGTTTTTTTATACCCTACACCTATGAGGTACAGGGTATATTAACTTTGTGCATATATTGTAACGCCCCTTAGGAGGCGTACTGGAGAAATACTGATCAGAATGCGATGAAATTCCGTCTCAATATATTTTAGCCAAAAGTAGGAACTGAGTTTGAAAATTAGCCAAATCGGTCAACGGACACGCCCACCTCCCATACTTGTCACTTTTATATAACTCTTTCGGAACTAATAACTCGAAAAGTATTCAAGGTATAGTTATAAAGTTTAAAACGTATTGTTAGAATTCACCTTAAAATATGTGGTCCAAAAATGGGCGTGATCTGCCCACTTTCTTTTTCATTATTTCCCGGGTTTTCATAGTGGAAATTTGAACCGTAAATTATTAAAATCAAATCTATGAAATATTATCCTTACAAAATTTTTGAATATAGGAGTGGTCCGCCCATTTACATTTTTCTAATTTTTTGTATTCGTTTTTTATACTTTTATATCAATTTTTACATTATGGGGATATAAGATGTAAATTTCTGATATGTGAATAATATTCTGAGGGTGGGGAGGTTCAGTATAATTAAAAACTTTAAAATTAAGATATACAATTAAATATCCCACCAATGGTGTAGGGTATTCCATAGTCGGGCCCGACCGACTATAAAAGTCCGCCCCATATGACCGAACTTACCCATGTGACCTAACTTTCCCAACTCGTTTTTGTATAATATAGCTGCGTTTTTTTTTCATAATTTAAATTTGAGCTGAAACAACTTTTATATGCAAACAAAAACAACATTTGAACCAGATACATTTCTGTAGCCCGATTCCCTAACTCCGTATCGACAAAAATCGATATCGTTAACTAAAATTAACGACAAATATTGTTAGGAGGTATTCCGTACACAGTTCGCTATGATATTTATCGTCAGCTGTCATCGTTAAGAATTTACCGAAAATTGTCGAAACGATAGCGTTGAAAATTTTTTAGTTGTTAGCCAGCTTACTTCAACGATTTAAACGATTTTTATTGTTAAAAAAATGTCCGAATTTATTTGTCTGCATATAACGTATTGAAAGTTAGGGAATCACTTTTTTCATAACGATCGCTATCGCAAGCGTTAATTGTCGGTAGTTAGCGATATTGAATAGGTGAATTGAATTGGTGTAGCTATCCGGCTCAACTCATTGAAAATGTGTACTGACTAAATCGAATACGGCGAAGATTGCTGAATCTTGCTGACAAAAATTGACAGAAAATAAACTTCAACATTTTTGATAAACAAAATCAGCCTTATCGTGAATCTCGGGAAAAAATGCGAATTTACTAACTCTCGGGAATTAAATTCTCCTACTGTGAAATTCTCACGAATTGAAATTCCAACGAATTAAGTTTGAATTCCAATAAACAACAATCGAATATACTTTGAAGTTTTTTGACTTCATGTCAATAAATTAAATTTATATTACTGTTAAAATTAAATTAAATTGGTTTTTAATTCTAATATGCATATCATTGCTTATAGACACCTGGTTGAAGAAGAGGATTATCCCATTTTTACTCTTATTGCATCAGATAGATTGAGGACGGTGGCTCAAGCTGAGTTCCATGCCTTCCAGTATCATCGATATTGAATTTGCGAGATATTGCTATTGAGATAGCGTCGGCTGACCATGTGAATGTTTCTGCGTTTAATTAACACACTGTGAAAGATCTCAGGATCAAGCCTGGACTGGGGCTAACAACATTTTTTCATAGAAACATTTTCCTATACAGCGCTACCCCTCGGCAATAAATGGCAAACCTACGAGAGTAAAATGCCTATGAAAAGCTCTCACCCGCCATTCGTATTCGGCATTAAACTGTAGGTCCAACCACTTTGAGTACAAATATAACTTGCACAGCTCAAAATGGTGAGATACCTCGGTCTAAGTTCTTATAAGACTGTAGCGCCAAACTATTGTTCTAACGATGTCCGTCTATTTAACGAATATCTGAACTTCCCAGAACTTAGATTGTACGCTGTTTGGGAGTTCAATCCCGTATGATAAGTGACCTTTCAGATTTTCTGAGGCACTTTTACTGCCGGCCGATTATTGTATATTTGTAAACCACCCTTTTACATTAAAATATATAAACCAGCCTGTGGTACCCTAATAAATCCGGTACACTATACGTATAACGTACATCAAATGAAAATTAAATTAAAATTATCTCACTATCATTCTTTAATTGTAAACTATCTATACATAGTACATATTTGTACAGAATTTAAAGGCGGTTTAGATAGACTAAGACTGCAATAGTTTATAATAATGTCATTAAATCAACTATTAAAATGTGTTTAGTGATAAAATGTCCGATGTAACCTAACCATCCTTACTGCTTTTTGTTTGTAATCATTGAGCAGTATCAGGTATCAATTGCATTGAATGGACCATTATGTATAATTTATAATTATTCGTTGTTTTTGACCTTAAGTGTAAAAAAATAATTTTAATAATATATAATGGTCAATACATGGAAAAACTCATGCTTTAATATTTGCGTTTTAGAATTCTCCGACTAAACTCAATGGAATATTTTTGAGGGAATGTGGAATAAATTTCCCAATTTTTTCACATTGCTGATCGCTAGATTTTTCCCCTAATTTAATTTTCCAAGTTTGGAAATCAATGCCGATAGAGGAGTATTTTATATGAGAATAAATTCGTGTGAGTTTGCATTCATGATAGGAGAATTGGGAATGGAGAATCAAATTCATGGGAATTTGCTTTCATGATAGGGCTGAATATATTTTTTAAAAATTAGCTTGTGACGACAGTCAGAACTCCAACCGCTCAAAAAATTATATATATTGGACGTTGGAAGCCTTCCTGTCGGATAACCTTCGTTATCCTCAGCGTCCACAAGAAAAAAATGTGCGCCTGTGTTTTTGTTTTTTTTTTTGTGTGTGTAAGTGTCGCAATCGTAGCTACCATTTGTGGTGCTGCAAGAACCATTTCAAATAGAACAGTGCATCCAAACATCACTCCCACCTCTTGGTAAAATGACCGTGGTATTTTCAACCATGGTAATCGCCGCTGCTTCTTTTTTTTTAATTTATTTAAAATATTAAAATTTTTAAGTTTCATTCCAAAGACACAAACCTTTCATATATTAAGAAGAAAGGTTTGTGTATAATTTCATTTGAGCCACATCGTTTTTTATACCCTATACCTATGAGGTACAGGGTATATTAACTTTGTGCATATATTGTAACGCCCCTTAGGAGGCGTGTCCGGTATGGAAAAGTATATATATTCTTGATCAGCATTACTACCCGAGTCCGTTTAGCCATGTCCGTCTGTCTGTCTGTCCGTCTTGCTGTCTTGCTGTCTTGCTGTCCGAATACAGAATAACTTGAGAAATACTGATCAGAATGCGATGAAATTTCGTCTCAATATATTTTAGCAAAAAGTAGGAACTGAGTTTGAAAATGAGCCAAATCGGTCAACGGACACGCCCACCTCCCATACAAGTCACTTTTATATAACTCTTTCGGAAATAATAACTCGAAAAGTATTCAAGGTATAGTTATAAAATTTAAAATGTATTGTTATTATTCACCTATAAATATGTGGTCTAAAAATGGGCGTGATCCGCCCACTTTTTTTTTTCATTATTTCCCGGGTTTTCATAGTGGAAATGTGATCCATAAATTATTAAAATCAAATCTATGAAATATTAGCATTTCAAAATTTTAAATATAGGCGTGGTCCGCCCAATTATATTTTTCAATTTTTTTTTTTAGTTGTTCATACTTTTATATGCATTTTTAATTTATCGGGATATAAGACGTAAATTTCTGATATATGAATAATATTCTGAGGGTGGGGAGGTTCAGCATAATTAAAAACTTTAAAATTAAGGTATGCAATATAATATCCCACATTAATATCCCCACCAAAGGTGTAGGGTATTCCATAGTCGGGCCCGACCGACTATAAAAATCCGCCCCATGTGACCTAACTTTCCCAACTCGTTTCACAATTGCTTTGATCCGGAACAAAAATTTATGAAAAAAACTCAGCTTATGATATATTATGTATTTAATTTTAATTTAATGATCTTATGTATTTAATTACATAATTTTTTTTTTGTTTGATTTTTTTTAGTTTTTAATTGTTTTTTTGTTTTTTTTTTTTTTTTTTTTTTTTATACATAAATAAATATACACTCTTTGAAAGTTTAATATTGTTATGTTTGTACTTCCAGTATTACAAAACATAAACTCAACCTACAAATTTGTAAACGTAAAGAACACAAAATGGTTTACATGGCAAGTATTTCAATTTTTCATACATTTGTGCCTTTTTTTATACCCTACACTAAGAGTGAAAGGGTATATTCAGTGTGGTACGCCGTTTGTAACACCCAGAAGGAAGCATCTCATCTGAAAGTTAGTAGTTATTTTCTGAATTCGTATATCCTGGTGACCTATATACCACTTTTAATTGTAACCACACATACGTGTAGGGTATTTATAGTCGGCTTAGACCGACTATCATAATAACAGCTACTTTAAAATTTCCCATGTGATCTAACCTTCCTAACTGTTTTTTTTTTAATTTTTTTTGATAATTTATTTAAAGGATTGCAAATGATATCCTTTATTAACGCAAACTTGTTTCAGATCACTCTCAATGTGGTCAAAAATAAAAAATAAATTAAATCGATAACGGCTCTAGATTTTAAAAAATCACATGTCAAAAATGTTTGCAACATTCTCGAAGTTTAAATATTTTTACATAACTTTTGTGATTCAACAGTAGTAAATTTGTAATGCATAACTATACCTTGATATTTTCTTAGTTATATAATTTTGATTTGAAGTTATATAATTTGGTTCAAAAAAATTGCCTATTTGGTCACCGTGCCGCATAGGAAAATACAATTGTCGTACACATCAAAAGTTTTTAACTAGTTGTACTACGTATATGTGCCATATTAGTAAAATGAAAGTATCATCTACCGTAAATTTTTCCTCGGTTCGTTTTTTGTGACATCGGCAAATTTTAAATTTTGTGGCGATTCCTACTGGTCACTTAGCGTCAATTTTGAGAAGTATGTGTTTTTTTTTGTAATTTGGAACAACTCGGTAAAGTAAAATTAAAAAGTAAAGTAAAATTCTTTAAACACATTAACATATACATTGATCTACCTATTTTTAAATTAGATATAAACTTGTTGATTTCAAACTAGTCTCAAAACTGGTAGATTGTTTCAAAAAAAAATAAGGCTTACAACTAGTACAATTTCATTGCTGATTAGTCTTATACTACAGTGATATTAACACTGTATTTTACAACTTAAAACTTTCTCACAGATAATAATAATACTAGTATGGAGATAGAGTCCTATAAGAACTTAGACCGAGCTTTCTCACCATTTTGAGCTGTGCGTGTTATTTGTACTCAAAGTGGTGGGACCTACAGTTTAGTGCCGAATCCGAACCGCGAGTGAGAGCTTTTCATAGGCAATGGTTTTACTCTCGTAGGTTTGCCATTTACTGACGAGAGGTAGCGCGGTATAGAAAAATGTTTCTATGAAAAGATGTTGTTAGTCGTAGTCCAACGCACTAACCTTGAGCTACCGACCGACGCTCATATCTCACAGATATGTATGGGTCATTCCACACCAAATCGACCAAAAAAACTCAAATTTGAGATTTTACCTTTTCGATTTCAATAAAATTTAGGCAACTGATAAAGGGTACCCAGATATGTACTGATCAATTTTTTTTTTATATTTTCGTCAACTACTTCCAGAGATATAGTAGCTTAAAGTTACAAAAATTGGGCCAAAAATCACATTTGTATGGTGGTTCATATTGTATCTCTGAAATTAGTGGGCGTAAAAAACAAAAAAATTATCAATGCATATCTTGATACCCTTTATCAGTTACACAAATTTTATTGAAATCGAAGAAGGTGAGTTCCAACCTTTGGTCGATTTGGTGTGGAATGGCCCTTATATGACTTAAATTTCTATAATTAGATGAATATAGATATTTCTAGTAAATTTGAAAAAAATTATATTGATAAATTTGAAATAAAAATAAAAACTTGCAAATCACAAAGACAACACCCATTAAAATGAAAAATATTCCAAACGTATCAGAAACCAACGAACGGTGTTACAACGAATTGTGGAACTGTTAAGTGTGACACAACCCAACTGAGAACAGAGAGAATAACAGGAACATTTCTCTCACGCTGCAACTGCTACTGTTAAAATGGATGCTGTTGAAGATAACAGCATCAGCTGACTTTGACTCAGTCTTTTTTATGCGCTCATGACGAGTAGTTGCTTGCGATGCATGTCGAATCGACGCAAAGGCGCGAATATTTAGTTAATGCAACGTAAAAGTTACGTAAATGGAAGGTGTGTGTCGAATTCGGTTATGTGAGAGTTTTTTAAGTCAATTAAATCCAATGCAACGTTAAACCAGTTGGGAAGGTTAGATCACATGGGAAATTTTAAAGTAGGTGTAATTATGATTGTTAGGATTATCAAAATTATGGTCGGTCTAATAAATACCCTACACATATGTGTGGTAACCATTCAAAGTGGTATATAGGTCACCAGGGTATACGAATCCTGAAAATAACTACAAACATTCAATCGCTGAAGAATTTCCATTCATTTGATACGCATATTTACAAATGGGTAGGTGCACCGAATTTTGATTTTTTTTTGTGAACCACAAGTCTTTTCGCCGGAAAACATTATTATCATGTATTTGAGCATGATAGCAATATATATTTGAGCAAAAAAGAGTACCTAAGCACGTATACATAAAAATTGATCTTTATATGTACATTTTATATGAGGTATTTGAACATAAGTGGTCGGATCATAGGTCACAATGGACCGACGCACATACAGCGTAGGTATATTAATAATCTAAGTTATAAGTTTCATTTATCTAGCTCTTCAATTTTAAAAGTAGTAGGGATTTCAACAGACAGACAGACGGACACCGCTAAATCGACTCAAGAGGTCATGCTGATCAAGAATATATATGTTTTTCCATACCGGAGATGATTCCTTCTGGGTGTTACAATCGTCGTACCAAATTGAATATATCACTCTTAGTGTAGGGTATAAAAACGAAATATTTACTTTTAAGCAGGGGCCGCAAAGAACCGAAATTGGAACCAGTACCGGAACCGTTTCGATTTTTGGAACCGGAATCTGAACCAAAACCGCAATTTTAATAATCGTAGAACCAAATAGGAATCGGTATTCCAAAGGGTTTTAGTTCCCGTTTGAACATGCAAAGACCCGGAATCGGAACCGTTAATAAAAAGAATGTTTGAAACCGCGGAACCGTAATCGGAACCCATATACTTTTTTTTATGAAACCAGAATCGTAACCGCTATATAATTCACCGAAATATATATATTTCAAAAATTTGCGTGATCCGCCCACATTTTTTTTTTATTTTTTCACGGTTTTTTATAGTGGACATTGTAGTCCTAAATTATTAAATTAATACAAATCAATGACATTTTAGCCTACCGAATCTTTTAAAAATAGACGTGGTCTGGCTTTTTAAGATTTTTTTATATGTTTTTTTATACTTTTATATCCATTTTAGGAACTTAAAAATAGGACGTACATTTCTGATATGTGAATAATATTCTATTTAATATCCCCAACAAAGTGAAGGGTATTTCATAGTCAGGCTTGCCCGGCTTTTAGTCCCGACCATGCGACTTAAATTCTCCCACTCCACAGTGTGATATTTTTTATATCTAGGGGCACAAAATGCATATTTAGTAGAAAAATATCGCATTCATCCAAAAATGAACATGCAATAAAATTAAAAAAAATATGTTTTTTACGAAAATGTCAAACAAACTTTATAATTTTTCCAAAAGTAAAATTGTTTGAATAAGCAAGTATTCGCGTCTAAAGATCAGATGCTCTATGATTTACATGTTGTAATGTTTTTCAATTTTTGATAATGCAAACTTTTTAAGGCATTAAATAACTTCAATTTGTTGTATAAGCATTTTTATGTAAATGATTTAGTTTTTAGTTGCTTTATATAAAACTTTAAAATTCAATTTATGTGCACGAAGATAATCATATAACACAACATTTTTACTTAAATTACATCAAACATTGCTTAAATTACGTTTCCCACTTTACCCCAGAAAATATTTCCTATTTTACCACAGTACTTCACCTAGTTTACCACTTGAAGAAAACATAGCACTATTTAGGCAATGTTAAATTATTTGGCAAATCCGTTTTATTTCAAACGAGTTCACAGTGTGATATTTGTGTGTTATAAATATCACACTGTGTACTCGTTTGAAATAAAACGGATTTGCCAAATAATTTAACATTGCCTAAATAGTGCTAAGTTTTCTGCAAGTGGTAAATTAGGTAAAGTACTGTGGTAAAGTAGGAAATATTTTCTGGGGTAAAGTGGGAAACGTAATTTAAGCAATGTTTGATGTAATTTAAGTAAAAATGTTGTGTTATATGATTTATTTAATTGATTTGCATCGGTGACCTACGTACCATTTTAAATGGTAATCGCACACATTATCCCATATGTGTTGGATACTTATAGTTGGCTTAGATCAACTATAACTTTTATAGTTGTTACTAACTTCACCGACACCAACTATCACAATTTCCCTACTTCAAAATTACTCGTGATTGCAGCATCGCACGTACGAACATCAACTGATTAAGAACATACATTTACCCATACCAGAATATTTTCTTCGGGGTTTTATAATCCTTTCACTTATAGTATAGGTTACAAACAAAATTAAAAAGGAATAAACAACATATTGTAAATATTTGTATACATGGAATTATGCAAAAACACGTTTATATGTTTACTTTGTGAAGATGTGTGCGGTGAATTGTTTTTTTTTTATTTAAATTTTTTACTCATGCAACATCTGACAAATATAGCAAACATGAATTTAATAATAAAGAATATCATTTCTGATATTGTGCATATTTTTTATACGCTCACAATCAACCTATAACAATATTTATATAAATTTTAAATATATACATTTAATTTTCATATTTATGTTTTACATTTTAATGTCAGTCTTAACACGTACTTAATTATATTATTAACATATTGTAAATGTTAAAATGTATGTTTTACCATTTTTATTTTGCAAATGTCATTAAAAACATGCACTATTATAACAATAGTCAATCTGTGCAAATCTGCTATAATTACGCAAAGTTTTTTCAATATTTATGTATGTAGATTTTTTAAAAATTAATAATACATTAAATGCACCTTTTAAATATTAAACTTTTTATATTTAAAAGGTGTTTTAATGTAATTTAAGGTGTTTTAATGGGAAAAAAGTTTATCGCATTTCCTATGTACTTTTATACCCTACACTAAGAGTGAAATGGTATATTTATTTTTGTATGCCGTTTAAAATACAATGCACGAGGCATATCTAGTATGGACAAGAATATATACCAACTGTCAAAATACCCCTAATTGAAAATTTCCAATGTGATCTATTCTCCTTACTGGTTTTTATTATTATTAACTAGCTGGACCCGTGCACGACTCGTGCCAAGATTTTGTGAATTCATAGATATAAAGCGATTTTATTAATATAAAAAAACATTAATATTATTTTTTATATCAGGGGCCCGTGATTCGCTGTGGAAGTTTTTATTGGTTTTATAAATGTAGTAACCAAATAATAATTCACCGCCAAAACAACTTTTCTCAAAGACAATTCAGACAGTAGAATATTTCGCCACAGAATTCTTCCCAGTAGAAATCTTCGCCGTAAAATTCTTCCCCATAGAACGCTTTACCGTAGAATTCTTCCCGGTAGAATTCTTCCCCGTAGAGTTTTTCCCAGTAGAAGTTTTAGTGTAGTTAGTTTTAATGTGGTGAGTTTTAGTGTGTTGAATTTTTAGTTTAGTGAATTTTTAGTGTGGTGAGTTTTAGTGTGGTGTATTTTAGTGTGGTGAGTTTTAGTGTGGTGAATTTTTAGTGTGGTGAGTTTTAGTGTGGTGAGCTTTATTGTGTTAAGTTTTAGTGTGGTGACTTTTAGTGTGGTGAATTTTGGTGTGGTGAGTTTTAGTATTGTGAATTTTTAGTGTGGTGAGTTTTAGCGTGGTGAGTTTTATTGTGGTGAGTTTTAGTGTGGTGAGTTTTAGTGTGGTGAGTTTTAGTGTGGTGAGTTTTAGTGTGGTGAGTTTTAGTGTGGTGAATTTTAGTTTTTTGTTTCATCTTTTTAGATTGTGTATGTGCTGAGTTATGTCGTTTTGAAAGTTTAGGTTGTATGGGAGGTACCACGCCCCTTTGTCCAATCCCGCCCATATATAGCCTATGACATCCTCCGGACTCCATAGTATCCTGGTGCAAAATTTCAGTTAAATCGGTTCAGCGGTTTAGACGTGATGCTGGAACAAACAGACAGATAGACAGACCGACAGACTGCAGACGGACCAAGAGTTTTATATATATAGATATTATGCACGGATTACCTTAAAATTTGGAATATACATTTACAGACCCCGGAGAAGGTCACTGTATAGTTTTCGTTGACCACGCCCATTTTTATTTTTGGTTGGTGTGTAATTCAGTTTCATAGTAAAACCAACGAACGTATTTTTCTGTGCACGGGTTTCGTTCAGATTTGGAATATATACCTTACAGACCTAGGAATCACTATATAGTTTATTTTACCACGACCATTTTTAGGCTCATTTTTATTTTTGGTGTATTTTTCAGATTCATAGCAAAATCGCTGAACGAATTTTTCTGAAAATGTGCATTACTATTATATAAAGTCCGTGGAGTTATCGAAATCAGAAATAAATCATATTAGATAAAGAGGAGAGTCACCTCCCACACAACTCAAAAATGCAGTACGCTATATCTCAAGCATAATGCTATTGAGATCAACTAAACTTTAAATTTAAATGTTACTCACTCAAACTCACCACACCAAAACTCAATAAATCAAAGTTAAACCACACCAAACCTAAATTGAATCCTCTGACCGGTTTCGTAAAAATTTGAAATATATAACCTACAGAGCAAGAAGAAGATCACTGTATATTGTCGTCGATCACACCAACTTTTACTAATGGTGTAAATTTCATATTCAAAGCAAAATCACAAAACGTATTTTTCTGAAAATTCGTTATTATACTATATGGCCCCATGAGTATCCTAGACTATTAATTAACCAGATTGGTCAAAGGGGGGTGGCACTTTCCATAAATCCCAAAAATTTAAAATTCTGCACCTTTTAATTTGTATGTAACCAACCCCACTAAAAAAAAACTCCCTACACCAAACTCACCACACTAAAATTCACTATATCAAAATTCACCAAACAAAAACTTAATTTCAAACATCTATACCAAATTCCTTAAAATTAGGAATATATGTCGTAAAAATTCAGGAAAAGTTAACTAACACAATCAAATTTTCCAAAATCTAAAAATATTCTTTATATTAATTAAATCATTCCATATTCTTTCATTGGAGCATTCACAAAATTTTCGCACGAGTCGTGCACGGAGCCAGTTAGTTATAGATTAAAAAATACAATTAGGTAATAAAAAAGATTATTAATGCTAGAAAGAAGTAAAAAGTTTTAATTTATAAATATTTCAGTTGTTATGTTAGGAAAATAAGAAAAAAAAAGTGCATTTCTTTTGTTATCTAAGGTGAAGCTGTATGTTGCTTTTAATTGGTTTGTCGCCACGGTTAAATCTTTTCTTTTTTAAACCATTTCAATAACATAATATTTTCAGTAAATTTCAACACACATTGCTTAAATTACGTATTCCATTTTATGCAGGAAAATGTTTCCTACTTTAGCCCAATATGGCAACTTGACCATTCTTAGCTCTATTTATGCAATGTTAAATTATTGGCAAATCCGTTTGTATTTCAAAATATATAGAATATTCGATCTTTTTAAACATAGCGTATTAAATAACGAGTTGGGAAAGTTAGGTCACATGGGTAAGTTCGGTCACATGGGGTAGCTTTTTATAGTCGGTCGGGCCCGACTATGGAATACTCTACACCTTTGTTGGGGATATTTAATCACATACCTTAATTTTAAAGATTTTAATTATGCTGAACTCCCCACCCTCATAATATTATTCACATATCAGAAATTTACGTCTTATATCCCCATAAATAAAAAAAATTATATAATAGTATAAAAAACTAATTAAAAAAAATTAGAAACATATAATTGGGCGGACAACGTCTATATTTAAAATTTTGAAAGGCTAATATTTCATAGATTTGATTTTAATAATTTACGGATCAAATTTCCACTATGAAAACCCGGGAAATAATGAAAAAAAAGTGGGCGGATCACGCCCACTTTTGGACCACATATTTATAGGTGAATTTTAAAAATACTTTTTAAATTTTTTAACTATACCTTGAATACTTTTCGAGTTATTAGTTCCGAAAGAGTTATAAAAAAGTGACTTGTATGGGAGGTGGGCGTGTCCGTTGACCGATTTGGCTCATTTTCAAACCCAGTTCCTACTTTTAGCTAAACTATATTGAAACGAAAATTCATCGCATTCTAATCAGTATTTCTCAAGTTATTCTGTATTCGGACAGCAAGACGGACAGACAGACATACGGACATGACTAAACACACTCGGGTAGTGATGCTGATCAAGAATATGTATACTTTTCCATTCCGGATACGCCTCCTAAGGGGCGTTACAATATATATACAAAGTTAATATACCTTGTACCTCATAGGTGTAGGGTATAAAAACGAAAATAATTCTATCGAAAAAAAAAAAAATTGGAAAACGAAAAAATTCTATCGAAAAAAAAAAAAATTGAAAAAAAAAAATTCGATATTTTTTTCGCACAATTTTTTTTCGAAAAAAAAAATTTTTTTGAACATTTTTTTTCCGATAAATATTTTTTTTTTTTAATTTTTGTTGTTATTTTTAAATAAAAAATTTACTACAGTTTTTATTCGAATTATTTAAAAAAAAAAAAAAAATATTATGAACAAATTCATCAATATGACAATTTAAATTCATTGTATTAAAAATTTTGTTCATAAAGGGCTTTTCAATAAGAGCGCTACAAAAGTTTTTTTTCAAGGGTTTTTCAACAGGGACGCCGCAAAAGTAGAACGACAGGGACAGCAAACGACGCCATATTTCTTGCCGCTCATTTGACATTTCTCTTCAGTAAGTTTTGCCATTTCATGATGGAAAGATATACGAGCCAACAACGAGTCAAAATTATTAAAATTAACTACCGAATTTCGAATTCGTATATATGAAATGGCAAATCTTAATGAAGAGAAATGTCAAAAGAGCGGCAAGAAATATGGCATCGTTTGCTGTCCCTGTCGCTCTACTTTTGTAGCGTCCCTGTTGAAAAACTCTTTATATATAATAAATGCATTCATTAACATGTCATTTAATGAACGGTGGTATCAATATGATGAATATCGTAGTTGGTGAAAAAATCCATAACATTTATGAAAAAATTCATCATATTGAAGATTTTTTTTTCTGTGTAAATGATTCTTAATAAACGCTCCAATATTCATACAAACTTATTATACCTCATTATCTTAAGTAGTACGACTAAATAATTGTTTTGGTTTCAAACACTTACAAATTAAATTTTAAAATTTGCATTATTATTCGAATATAACTAGATAATACATTTTGTAAGTATTATCTAGTTATATTCTAATTCTAATTGATTTTAAATAACTTAGAATATTAAATTACCATAAATATGAAATAAATCTAATAAATATTTGCAAAGCCTGCAAACTACTATACAATAATAAAGATGATATAAATTGAAATGTGATACAATACTAATTCCTGATACTAATTCTGATATAGTTTATTTCAACAACAGCTTGTTAATTATTTTAAAGTATTCTTCTAATTTGCAAAATCTCTAAAACATTACTACAACTACAAAAATGTTCTTCATAATAACGCTTTCGTGTATTTGATTCTCCAAAATCACTGTTGGACGCCAGGCACATTAATTCCCCTTAGGCTTAGGCAAAAGGATTTGTTTAAATTACCAAATAACATGGCATTTTAATGTGGCCACAAGTAGCATTAGCAACATACAAAAGTAAAACAATAGATCGACGGACTGACAGAATTACAAACCGAAATACAGACAGACCGACAAATATATTGTATAAAAACAACACATACAATATAGGCTGACAAATATGTAACTAGGATAAGCATTATGGTTTTGGTGTTATGGCTTTAAATTGGAATTTAATGTCATGAGTTTAAATAATTATTATTAATTTATGTGCTTGTTACAATGTCTCTGACACATACAGTAATTGGATTAGTAACAAATTCGAATACATGTAGGGCACAACATATACAATCGTGCATGTGTTTTTGTCAAACTGTATTTAATTAAATACCTAATGCATTAAATAAAAATTGAATTTTTAATGGAAATGTATTGGCTTTTGGATGAGTGACATATTTTAAAAATTTTCTAATTAAATTAGTTAAACAATGGCAGCGTATGAAAGGTGAAATTTATAGTTTTATCTATAATTAAAATTACTGGAAAAAATACAGAACTTTTTAAGACAGGATAGAGTATTTTTTTTGTCATATGATAGAACATAGAATATTACAGGAGCTAGAGGATAGAGTATAGGAAATATGATAAATGATATATCGTCACTATCATGCCAAAGAGGCGAATGTGATTTGCGTTTTTAGATTTGCGTGCTTTACATTTTTGAATGTAGTTTTTCCTCAAGTATTCTGTGCCAAAATTGTTTGTGGTTTTGTTTTATAATCATAAAAGACAAAACCAAAAAGGCGAATTCAAAAAATTGAAAATGTTGTCATGCCAAAAAGGCGAATTTTTTCGTTTTTTTGCCATAACTTTTTATTGGTATAAGATAAAATAGTGGTGTAAAGGCATTAATTGTTTGTTTTTAAAGCACCTATCGATCATCATCATTAATTTAAAATATTTTTTGAATTTTTATAAATTGCAGGAAAAAATGTTTGGAAAAATATTTTTAAATAATGATACCAATCGATAGATGCTTTAAAAACTAACAATTTATACATTTACACAACTGTTTTATCTTGCACCATTACCGAGTTATAGCAAAAATATCAGGAAATTTGAGAAATTGAAAATCTTGTCATGCCAAAAGCGCGAATCTTTTCGTTTTTTGCTACAACTTTTTATTGACGCAAGATAAATAGAGATGCATTGATTGTTTGTTTTTAAAGCACTTTTCGATTGGCATCATTATTTAAAAATATTTTGCCAAACATTTTACTGGCAAATTAATATTTGGAAAAATATTTTTAAATAATGATGCCAATCGATAGGTGCTTTAAAATCAAACAATTAATACCTTTACATCACTATTTTTTCTTGCGTCAATAAAGAGTTATAGCAAAAAAACGAAAAGATTCGACCTTTTGGCATGACAAGATTTTCAATTTCTCGTTTTCCATTTTGCTTTAACTCGTTATAGGTGCAAGATAAAACAGTTGTGTAAAGATATTAATTGTTTCTTTTTAAAGCACCTATCGATTGACATCATTATTTAAAAATATTTTGCAAAACATTTTTCTTGCAAATAACAAATGGCAGATTGATGTTTGGCAAATCATTTTTAAATAATGATGACACTCGATATGTGCTTTACTATTTTGACTTGCATAAATAAAAATTGACATCAAAAAACAAAAATATTTGCGTTTTGGTCAGGATATAACCACACAAAATTCGTATTTATAATTCAAAGTTGTCCAAAAATATTTTATATACGTTATTATAATAGATGAATAAGTCAAAATAACAAAAAACAAAATTCAAAAAAATAGTTCACTAGTTTTTAAGGAACATCAAACTTGAAAATTTTATTTCCCAATATTTTTAAAAATGCACATTCGCCCCTTTAGTATGAAAGTGACGATATGACTTTGTCATCATTTTCTTCAATCAGTTTCTAAAACCATACTTCAAAATTTGTGAGGAAGTAGTTTTCAATGTGCACACAAATTTAAAAATAAACTCAACATCAACTGTAGTTTGATAATGTATACTATAGAGTAATCAGCATCATTATGAATTTACTTACATAAATTAAATTAATTTAGCAAATTAATAAAATTAAAATATTTATCGCAATTTCTATTAAACTGTATCAAAAGCCTGCGTCAAAACAATAGCATTATCTGCAATGATTTTGACGAAAAACAAAAAAAAAAATCAATTTAACGCCATTTTATTGTTGAGCTTATCGACAAAGTCCAAGAGTATTTTTCATTTTGTAGCCAAAAAGGATTTCTCTTCGACTAAAACAACAATAAGCGGCAACACTTCACTGCTTTAAGTGTATCAACTAAACAATCTCAAGGATTACGATTGTTATATCAACAAAATAATAAAATAAAAACAAAGTTACCACCGGCAGCAAAAATATATAATGCATTGTACTGCAAATTGTAGGAATGTTATATTGGCTGTTTTTGTATAACGATGCTTTTGATGAAAATTACGGTGATTCATATTAAATTTTAGTAAAATTTCAAATAAGAAGAAAACTAAAATTTAATATAATTTCTTTAATAAGTAGCTTTAAATCGTAGAATTTCTAGAAAAATAAATGAATGTAAAAGAAAAAAAATGTTACTTAAAAATATTTACTGTGAGCTCTTCGCTTTACGATTGTATATTTTTTATTTAGTTTTTATCTTTAAATTGTGTTCATCTTGTAATTGCATTGAAATGTTAATCTAGAATTGCTGTTTTTATTTTTGTTGATAATTAATTTAAATGAGCAGCACAGACAGAAAGATAAAGAATAGAAATGTAAGAAATAAAAAATATAAGACGGGATTTCTATTCAGATGTTTTTCTCGTTCGCTGTCGAGAAAACAACAAATGTCTAGGTTTTTTTAATAACTAAAAGCAAATATTTTTAAAAATGTTTTTTCTTTTTCATACAGAAAAACAAATGCTATGATAAAAAATAACTAGGTACTAAAAAAATATGAAATGAAATATATTGTTTTATATAAAACGTTTTTAATGTGAGCTTTAAAGATCCAATAGATTTACAGGCCCACGTTTCATTTTAAATCATATGAAAAATTCACCTTAAAACGTTTTATATAAAAATAAAAATGTATTTTAAATTTTTTATTTTTCTTATTTTTTGTGTCAGTTAGATTTTTGTCTGATTGAATTCCAAAAACCTAATATTATCAAAATATTCAAAGGGTCTTGGCTATAGAACCATGATGATCCAGATAGCATGTAAACGATTATATTGTATTGTCATCCAATATTTAATATCTCAAGTCTGTAGTCTGTCGCGAAGGTAGTTTAAAATCAATTACAAATTTTGTACCAAAAAGACAGAAAAAAAACCTAATACAAACGTTTCAAAATAGAAATATATTTTTGATAAATATTGTAAATTTGCTGATTTTAATTTTAAAGTTATCAAATATATTGAAATAAGTAAAAATATCAAATAAAATATGATTTTTTTCAAGCATGGACTGGGGCTAACAACATCTTTTCATAGAAACATTTTTCTATACCGCGCTACCTCTCGGCAGTAAATGGCAAACCTACGAGTGTAAAACATTGCCTATGAAAAGCTCTCACCCGTCGTTCGGATTCGGCAATAAACTGTAGGTCCCACCAATTTGAGTACAAATATAACACGCACAACTCAAATGGTGAGAGAGCTCGGCCGAAGTTCTATACAGGACTGTAGCGCGAAACTATTATATTATATCTTTCCATCCAGAAATGGCAAACCTTACTGAAGAGAAATGTCGAAAGTGCGGCAACAAATATGGTATCGTTTGCTGTCCCTGTTGCTCTACTTTTGTAGCGTCCCTGTTGAAAAACCCTTGAAAAAAACTTTTGTAGCGCTCTTATTGAAAAACCCTTTATGATAGAGGATATATTACAGAATAGCATATATAAGAATTAAAAATAGATGCCTATATAAAGGAAAGAATAGCGTATTGGATAGGGATACAATAGAGGAAAGGATTGACGCTATGATGGAGATTTGTTTAGAGGATAGGTTGATGATTGCATAGAGGATTTTATAGATGATAAGATAGAATAGGATGGTTAGATGATATAAAGAAGAGAATATGAGAATGAATAGAATAGAAAACATGATTATAGAATACATAAGAGGAAGAATGATACAGTAAATACAAAACTTCAATATAGATATTAATAAATGATAGTAGATAAAATATGGAATAGTATAGAGAACCAAGTCGAGCAAGGAATATTGCACAGATTATAGGTTTAGGATATATGATAATATATAGAAGTAGCAGGGACACGTGCTTCGTTGTGAACGTTTTTATACCCTACACTAAGAGTGAAAGGGTATATTCAGTTTGGTACGCCGTTTGTAATACCCTGAAAAAAGCAATGTCCGTCTGTCTGTCTGTCCGTCCGTCTGTCCTTCTGTCTGTCTGTTGAAATCACGATTACAGAAAAATTTGAAGAGCTAGAGCAATGAAACTTTAGATTACTTATTGGCATGATCGGTCTATTGTGACCTGAGAACTGACCACTTATGTTCAAATACCTCATATAAAATTTACATCTGCAAATCAATTTTATTGTATACGTGCTTAGATAAACTTTTTTGGTCAAATATATGTACATTATGCTCAAATACATGAAAATAATGTTTTCCCACGAAACTTGTGGTTCCCAAAAAAAAAAATCGAAATTCGGTACACCTACCCATATGTAAATATGGGTATCAAATGAAAGAAAATTCTTCAGGTATGGAAAGTTTGTAGTTATTTTCAGGATTCGTATACCCTGGTGACCTATATACCACTTTTAATAGTAACCAAACATATGTGTAGAGTATTTATAGTCGGCTTAGACCGACTATAATTTTTAAAATCCTAACTATCATAATAACACTTCTTTAAAATTTCCCATGTGAACTAACCTTCCCAACTGGTTTTTATTGATTTTATAAATGTAGTATCCAAAACAAAAATAATTCTCCGCCAAAACAACTTTTCTCAAACACAATTCTTTTTCGGACTGTTCTGCCCCATAGAAATCTTCCCCGTAGAATACTTCCTCATAGAAAACTTCCCATAGAATTCTTCCCAGTTTAGTTTTTTACCGTAGGATTTTTAGTGTAAGTTTTGGTTTGGTGAGTTTTGGTGTGGTGAGTTTTAGTATGGTGAGTTTTAGTATGGTGAGGTTTTGTATGGTGACTTTCAGTGTGGTGAGTTTCGATGTGGTGAATTTTAGTGTGGTAAATTTTGGTGTGATGAATTTCGGTGTGGTGAGTTTAAAAATGTTTGGGTGGTTGGTATACTCTGGTACCCTGGTATGAAATATCTTGATATCACTATAATAACAGTCGAAATACACCATCTTGCAAATGTAGATTCTATGGGTGGTGCCACGCCCACTGGTCCAATCCCGCCCACATTATAGGACACTGTTTATAATGGATAAATATAACGGTATATAATACTAATATAACGTTTTTTTTTATTTTTGGGTTACATGGGAGTCAGTCGTTTTGACGCCTATTAGGAAAATACTTACATACATACATGCAGACACACATACAAACATTTACAAATATATATTAGATAGAATAAAATACTACTGTACTACTTTGCAAAAACTCTCAACGCATTCCTTTGTACATAGTTATCAAATATGATTTTGTCATGATTTTCTTCAATTACGCATCTCTTAAAGCCATATTTTATAATTTGTGAGAATAAGTTATGAGCGCCCACAAATTCAAAAATAAACTCAAGTGAAATGAACTGAATAAAATAAAATTGAACATAACTCCATTCGTCTAAGAATTAAGTCAAATGAAATTTCGATTTATTGCCGAAAACTTTTTGCTGGGCGCAACGCTAAAATGCTATAACCATTAATGTTTGGGTCATAATTAATCTTAACACAAATGAGCTAATAGAAAGTCAACGATAATAAAAACAAAACAACCCATAAATTTGCTTCATTACTCAAGCGCTACATTGAAACCTCAAAATTGTTTATACAAAAAGCATGCAAAACAACAACCACAAATTGTGGTTTCTGGAAAGAAATAATTTTAATATTTATTGCTTTTGTATAGTGTTTGAGTGAAGCCCAAAAAAGAACGAAAAATGACTGCGAAGAACACACGCGCAGAAGTGTTTAATATTCCATTTATTATTGTTGACGCAACTCAATTTACGCGCACATTTTTAAACAGTAAAAAAAAAAAACTGAAAAGTTTTCGATAACAATTTGGTAAATTTGATAATTTTATTAAGACTTCATATTGAGAGACTTCATAACTCAACGATTTTTGGGTGTCGCGAAACATTTTGCTTAGAAGTTAATCAAAAAATATTAAAGATTTTATTTCATGTGCGTAATAAAATTAAATTTATTACGTTTAAGAACACCTTAAACCTAATAAAGGGTTTTTCAACAGGGACGCT
Organism: Dryomyza anilis; assembly: GCA_951804985.1. Lineage (NCBI taxonomy): Eukaryota > Metazoa > Arthropoda > Insecta > Diptera > Dryomyzidae > Dryomyza > Dryomyza anilis. Next base: position 26,210,340 of record OX638131.1, read on the forward strand.
ACAAAAGTAGAGGTACAGGGACAGCAAACGACGCCATATATCTTGCCGCTCTTTTGACATTTCTCTTCAGTAAGGTTTGCCATTTCATGATCGAAAGATATACGAATTCGAATTTCGAAAGTAAATTTTAATATTTTTGACTCGTTGTTGGCTCGTATATCTTTCCATCATGAAATGGCAAACCTTACTGAAGAGAAATGTCAAAAGAGCGGCAAGAAATATGGCGTCGTTTGCTGCCTTGTCGCTCTACTTTTGTAGCGTCCCTGTTGAAAAACCCTTGAAAAAAAACTTTTATATCGCTCTTATTGAAAAATCCTTTATTTTCCCGTTTGACTGGATAACATTTTGTGTTTATTTGAATTTTTTTAATTATTTAGTTTAGCTTAAAAGTTTTTTTTTATCATTATCCAATATTTTACATATTCCCAAGTAATAAAAAAATGTTTGTGTCTATTTTGTTTTATAGAGGATATGATCCTTATTTTTATTAATATACATATTTTACAGCCTTTTCTCACAACTTTGTTTATGTGTCTTTTTTAAGGCAGCTGTCACTGACTTAATCTGTGTTTAAAACTTTTATATTTTTTTTATTCTGCATTTTTATCACAAAATTATAAAGTTACAAATAAAAAAAAATATATTTATTTCGAAGTTATGGAAACAATGTCAATGCAGAGAGGTTTAGGAAAAAAAGAAAATTTGGAAAAACTCGAAGGAAAAGCTGGAAAATCGAAAAAATCTAAATTTAACCCTAGGAATTTTTGGGAATTCGCCTACAAAAATTGGCGTGGCAAAACAACACTTTTAATTCAAAATATCTGTGTAATTAAGATATCCACAGTCATTAAATTGGGCTCAGTAATGTATATTGTTGTTGTTTATCTTTTTGGGAAATGTGGGCGGAATTTTATAAAGGGGAGTGGCACCTCCCATATAATCATAACTTTAAACCAGTTGGGAAGGTTAGATCACATGGGAAATTTTAAAGTAGGTGTAATTATGATAGTTAGGATTATCAAAATTATAGTCGGTCTAAGCCGACTATAAATACCCTACACATATGTGTATACGAATCCTGAAAATAACTACAAACATTCAATCGCTGAAGAATTTCCATTCATTTGATACCCATATTTACAAATGGGTAGGTGTACCGAATTTCGATTTTTTTTTTTTGTGAACCACAAGTCTTTTCGCCGGAAAACATTATTATCATGTATTTGAGCATGATGTCAATATATATTTGACCAACAAAGTTTACCTAAGCACGTATACATAAAAATTGATCTTTATATGTACATTTTATATGTGGTATTTGAACATAAGTGGTCGGATCATAGGTCACCATGGACCGATCTCGCCAATTTTTTCGCACATACAGCGTAGGTATATTAGTAATCTAAGTTATAAGTTTCATTTATCTAGCTCTTCAATTTTAAAAGTCTTAGGGATTTCAACAGACAGACAGACAGACGGACAGACAGACGGACAGACAGACAGACGGACATCGCTAAATCGACTCAGGAGGTCATGCTGATCAAGAATATATATACTTTTCCATACCGGAGATGCTTTCTTCTGGGTGTTACAAACGGCGTACCAAACTGAATATACCCTTTCACTCTTAGTGTAGGGTATAAAAAGCATCAAAGACTACATATGAGTTTTAAAAATGGAAACGAAGGATCTTATTAAAAAGTAGAATCGTCACATAGAATGTGGGTGGGATTGAATAAAGGGCGTGGCACCTTCCATATAATTAAAACATTAAAAATGCTATAACTTCTGACATGCTAAGAGTAGAGTGATAAAAATTCAAACAAATGTTCATATTTAAAACTCCGATCGTCACGTAAAATATGGGCGGGATTGGACAATTAGTCATGATACTATAACTCGTGGCGCTATAACTCTTTACCTACCAAAAGCAGACTATATATAAATAACATAATTTCAATAGGATTTAACGGTTTTTAATGTTATTACTTCTCACTATTTCCACAACGTATGTTTAAAACATACTTTGTGGAAAAAATTCACCGCCTCGGATCTGGAAGCCGTTTTCTTCTATATTTATATATCTATAAAAATTTGAGCCAAATCAAAATAGCTGTTTTTGCCGAAATTCGAGTTCGAAAATTTGACAATAACATAATAATTATAAACCGAATGAGAAGTTACCTCGAAGTTACCTCGAATTTTCGAATGTCTAAAAAAAAACAACTTATATATTTTTTTTATCTATTCAAAGGTGTAAACCAAGGATTAAAACCTAAACTAATAACGGTTTCGATTTCGGTTTCGGTTTTTCCGCGTTTCGGTTTGGGTTACGGTTTCGGTTTTAAGTTTTTATAACCAAACGGTTTCGGTATACCCGTTTCATGCTACGGTTTCGGTTTTGATTTCGGTTTTTTATAAATTTTCTTTTTTCCATATTTTTCAAATAATTTAACATTTTTATATGGTGCTAAGCTATGTTCAAATTATGATATTGTGGTAAAATGGCAAACGTAACTTAAACAATGTTTGTTGCTATTTTAGTTAAAATATTGTGTTATATTAATTATTTCATTGATTACGCCAAGAAAAAATTTTAATTTAAATTTCGTGACCACAAACAAATGAAAAGCAACATTTTGACATAACCTGAGATATGATCTGAATTGCAAAGAAGAAGAATTTTTTACACTTCCCATCCACAAAAGCCAAAGAAATTAAATTTCAACAATTCAGTGAACTGCAATATATGTAAAATAGTGATGATCATTTGCAAGAGCAAGGCAAGAAATGATAATCTGGTTCTTGGTCTTGTTCTTACACGCTGAGTCTTGCTCTTGCATAGGTACATACGATCTTGTTCTTGCAATACCTTTCTTGCTCTTGCGTGCAAGAATCTTGCAAAATTTTACTTTTTAAATTTTAAATAAAAGATCGAAGACAAATATCTTAAACTGCATATTAATTATGAAAACGAATAGAATTTGACCACTAATTGTATTTAAGTTACTTATTTTCCATATTTTAAATTTCTTCAACAAAAAATAAATTATTTTACTAAAAAAAAAAAATTTTAATTATATTTTAACAAGAATTAACTAATAAAATATAATTGTATAAATCAAGTGATGTTGACAAGACAATTTAAAATCTCAAGACCATAATAAAATGAACATAATATGTATATTCAATGTATATTATACGTCACAACGACAACTCTTTGTTGCTATCCGGTATCATCGCATGGCAACAAACAGACGCATGACAACAGACAGACGCATGACAACGGACAGACGCATGACAGCAGACAGTCGCATGACACCACACTTCATGTATGTATCTAGTACAGCTATGTAGTTGGCAACAACAACGAGTTTTCTTTGTGGTACAAAAAATGTCCCGCCAAAAATTCCATCAACAGCTTGGATGCTGCTTTGTTGTCATGCTGCTTTATTTGCATTTCTGTTGTTGTTGCACTTTCATACGAATCAGCGGATTTGTGAAAAAAAGAAAAACACTAAAATCAATATATAAGCTAAATGAGATACACTGTGAAAATGTTCATATATTATTTTTTTTTGTTTTATAAGTTGAATGAAAAAATGCACATAAAACTTGACTTAAGTAAACTTCATGATTTTACAATTAACAAAAAACTATTTTTTTTTTTACAAATTAACCAACGCTCAGGGGATGCCCCCTATTCGTGCAATGCACAGTGTTGATCGTAAGAAAGGATTATAGGTTAAAGGGAGGAAGAAAGATGGAGTAGTGTCGGTGGATGTTTGCTTTAAATTTCCCAATATTAAAAATGTCGGGAAAAACAGAAGCAGGGAGATTGTTCCACAAACGTATCGTGCGACTGAAGAACGAATTATCTCTAGAATGCGTGGTTCTGTTGAGAGCCGAGTGGACTACGAAGGGGTGGGCTTTGTTTGACGCCCGAGTAGAACGAGAGAACACACGACCTGGTGGAATCAGGCCATGTATTTCCCTCGAACACTTTCCATTGTAATACCTATAAAACAGGCTTACACACCCTACGGTCCTTCGGTGCTCACTTTTGAAGCTATTTACCGCTACAAAAGTTCTTCACAGACCTTATTTTTAAGATGCTTATATTCTTTAGCCATGAAAAAATGTTGGGAACTCAAAATTTTATTAAATGACATTTTATTTACGATCTTCTATATAAAATATGTTTTTCTGTTTCTATTTATAGGTACTTTTTTAAAAACCGTTTTAAACCGATATAAAACCGAAACCGTTTATATCGATTTTGGACATCGGTTTATTTCTGATTTTCGTATAACGGTTTCGGTTACGGTGTCGGTTTTTAAAATGAAACGGTTTTAAACGGATATCGGTTTCGGTTTCGGTTACGGTTTCAATCCTTGGTGTAAACTAAATTTCATGAAAATCGATGAAAAAAATTTTAAACCCTGTCGATTTGATGTGGAATCACCCATATACTGAATTAGTCATATGGACGAGAAAATGAAACGGCCTAAGTGCCTGATAAAATCTGTTTTGAATGTCTTCTTTTAACCTCTTTCACCAACTCTTCAGAACCTTATAGATTCTATCACTGCTTTAAAAAGTGGCTTCAATTAAAAAAACAAAAATCTCGGATTTTTTAAAGTTAATTTTTAAAAATTTTAATAGTCACGTGAAATGTTAGTGGGGTTGGAAAAAGGCGCATGGCACTACGTAAAATGTGGATGGTAAGAATAGCGACGTAGACATACACTAAAAAGGGAAAAAGGGTCGTAAATGTATCCACACTTTATAAACAATATAGTTTTGCAATAGTTTTGCAATTACAAAAACATAGCACGGGCGAAGCTGTGCACGGGTCCAGCTAGTTAAAAATATTTTTGTACAAAATGTTTAATTTTTCGACTTATTTTCGACCAATAGATTTGATGACATTTGGATAAATTCCAAATTGTTTGTTTTATAATTTTCTCTTTGCAGTCGAAATTATTTTTTTATTAATATTTTTATTATTAAATATTCAAATAAGTTTTATAGTTATTAATATATTTGACATATAGGAAATGTGACATAATTTATATATGACATTATTTATTACAAATTAATAGAGTACACTCAACATAATGTTTAACACATGAAAAAATCGATCTGTATGTGGAACTAGGGATCATTCTATAAATGTTTGTTATTCCAGTTTTTTCGATTAATTGGTTTACGGTTTTATTTGCATTTGAAATGCTAGTGCATAACATATTTTCATTATAATTTTTTTTCCATACATATTTTGCAGCTGAGTTCTCTCTGAGTATTGATATAAAGGGTTTTTCAACAGGGACGCTACAAAAGTAGAGCGAAAGGGACAGCAAACGACGCCATATTTCTTGCCGTTCTTTCATTTCACATTTCTCTTCAGTAACGTTTGCCTTTTCATGATGGAAAGATATACGAGCCAACAATGAGTCGAAATTATTAAAATTTACTACCTAAATTCGGTAAAAAAAATTCGAAAAATCATCTTCAGCGATGAGGCTCATTTCTGGCTTAACGGCTTCGTCAATAAACAAAATATGCGTTATTGGTCAGACAGCAATCCACACGTACTCCATGAGTCATCATTGCATCCCGAAAAAATTACGGTTTGGTGTGGTTTATGGGCCGGCGGCGTCATTGGACCGTACTTCTTCCGTGATGATTAAGACCGGCACGTTACTGTGAATGGGAATCGCTACCGTTCAATGATAACCGAATATTTTTGGCCCCAATTGGATGATATGGACTTGGAGGACATGTGGTTCCAACAGGATGGCGCCACAAGCCACACAGCGAATGCCACAATCAATTTATTGGAAACCAAGCTTGGAGAACGTGTTATCTCACGAAATGGTCCAGTCGATTGGTCGTGCGATTTGACGCCGTTAGACTATTTTCTGTGGGGTTACGTCAAGTGTATGGTCTTTGCCAACAAGCCAGCGACGATTGATGAAGTTCGTACGAATATCGAACGTTAAATTGCAGCAGTATCGGCCGATTTGTGCTTGAAAACCGTCAAAAATTGGGTTCAGCGTCTGGACTTCTAAAGTTTTTATTGGTTTAATAAATGTTGTAACCAAATAATAATTCTCCGCCAAAACAACTTTTCTCAAAGACAATTCAGACAGTAGAATATTTCGCCGTAGAATTCTTCCCAGTAGAAATCTTCGCCGTAAAATTCTTCCCTATAGAACGCTTTACCGTAGAATTCTTCCCGGTAGAACTCTTCCCGGTAGAATTTTTCCCCGTAGAGTTTTTCCCAGTAGAACTTTTAGTGTAGTCAGTTTTAATGTGGTGAGTTTTAGTGTGTTGAATTTTTAGTTTAGTGAATTTTTAGTGTGGTGAGTTTTAGTGTGGTGTGTTTTAGTGTGGTGAATTTTGGTGTGGTGAGTTTTAGTGTGGTGAGTTTTAGTGTGGTGAGTTTTAGTGTGGTGAATTTTTAGTGTAGTCAGTTTTAGTGTGGTGAGTTTTATTGTGGTGAGTTTTAGTGCGGTGAGTTTTAGTGTGGTGAGTTTTGGTGTGGTGAGTTTCGGTGTGGTGAGTTTTTAGTATGGTGAGTTTTAGTGTGGTGAGTTTTAGTGTGGTGAATTTTGGTGTGGTGAGTTTTAGTGTGGTGAGTTTAAGTATGGTGAATTTTTAGTGTGGTGAGTTTTAGCGTGGTGAGTTTTATTGTGGTGAGTTTTAGTGTGGTGAATTTTAGTGTGGTGAGTTTTGGTGTGGTGAGTTTCGGTGTGGTGAGTTTTTAGTATGGTGAGTTTTAGTGTGGTGCATTTTTAGTGTAGTCAGTTTTAGTGTGGTGAGTTTTATTGTGGTGAGTTTTAGTGCGGTGAGTTTTAGTGTGGTGAGTTTCGGTGTGGTGAGTTTCGGTGTGGTGAGTTTTTAGTATGGTGAGTTTTAGTGTGGTGAGTTTTAGTGTGGTGAATTTTGGTGTGGTGAGTTTTAGTGTGGTGAGTTTAAGTGTGGTGAATTTTTAGTGTGGTGAGTTTTAGCGTGGTGAGTTTTATTGTGGTGAGTTTTAGTGTGGTGATTTTTAGTTTTTTGTTTCGTTTTTATACCCTACACTAAGAGTGAAAGGATATATTCAGTTTGGTACGCCGTTTGTAACACCCAGAAGGAAGCATCTCCGGTATGGAAAAGTATATATATTCTTGATCAGCATGACCTCCTGAGTCGATTTAGCGATGTCCGTCTGTCTGTCTGTCCGTCTGTCTGTCTGTCTGTCTGTTGAAATCCCTACTACTTTTAAAATTGAAAAGCTAGATAAATGAAACTTATAACTTAGATTACTAATATACCTACGCTGTATGTGCGAGATCGGTCCATTGTGACCTATGATCCGACCACTTATGTTCAAATACCTCATATAAAATGTACATATAAAGATCAATTTTTATCTATACGTGCTTAGGAAAACTTTTTTGGTCAAATATATATTGATATCATGCTCAAATACATGATAATAATGTTTTCCGGCGAAAAGACTTGTGGTTCACAAAAAAAAAAATCGAAATTCGGTAACCTACCCATTTGTAAATATGGGTATCAAATGAAAGAAAAATCTTCAGGGATGGAAAGTTTGTAGTTATTTTCAGGATTCGTATACCATGGTGACCTATATATCACTTTGAATGGTAACCACACATATGTGTAGGGTATTTATAGTCGGCTTAGACCGACTATAATTTTGATAATTCTAACTATCATAATTACACCTACTTTAAAATTTCCCATGTGATCTAACCTTCCCAACTGGTTTAGATTGTGTATGTGTTGAGTTATGTCGTTTTGAAAGTTTAGGTTGTATTGGAGGTACCACGCCTCTTTGTCCAATCCCGCCCATATATAACCTATGACACCCTCCGGACTCCTTAGTATCCTGTGGCAAAATTAAATCGGTTCAGCGGTTTAGACGTGATGCTGGAACAAACAGACAGACAGACAGACAGACAGACAGACAAACAGACAGACAGATTAACAGACGGACCAAGAGTTTTATATATATATAGATAGATAGATAGATAGATAGATAGATAGATAGATAGATAATTTGTTGATACTAGCATCTTTAAAATGCAATTAAGAGCCGTATATAAATTGATATCGGAAAACTATTTTTTAATTTATACTCAGAGATGTCTCTGATATAAAAAAATTCGATTTTTTTTTCAAATGTTTGACCAATAATTTAAATATTTTGATTAATTGAAAATAAATTCCATTAACGAATTCATCAAGAAAAACCTGAAGGCACGGCTATTTATATTTTATTTTTAGTGTATTACTTATAAAAATATATAGGATTATCTAATTGTTTTTTGTCGAACTATTTGATCAGACCACATACATGATTTGTTATCATAATGGATTAATTAATAGGTCACATTTTAAACACGAATTGCACACACACACACAAAATCTAGATATTCTGATTAGTGTTTGTGGCTACTATGTATGAATTTATTTTAAACATGAAAACAATGAAAATAGTATTTAAATAATTTAAACTTTTGATAAATTAAATTGAAGTCATATAGAAAATGCTGTTTTGTTTTTATACCCTACAATGAGTATGGGAAAATATTTTGTGGGTGTTCATCATAATTAAGTTAATAAACTTGTTCGCTATTTGTGACATCTAAGAATAAAATCAATACAAAGTACACCAAACAAGCACATTCAATTAAAGAGCCCCTTTTCAGCGCCTCCTTCAAAATATCTCAATCAATAACCTCAACACATAAACCTACCACTTAACTTTCTTAGTATACAGGCACTAATATTTACACTTTCTACATAATTCCATGCTAAAAATAGCAATCGATGTAAGTTTTTGTTGAACTCAAACTTTATTGGACAGCACCCTTCACATTTTTTTATTGCCTCGTTATTTTGCGCCTAGTTTTTTTAACGATTTATTTCACTTTCCAACCGAGTTCAATAAAATTGATATTTTTATTGTTTTTTTTTTGTTTCTCTCTTTTTTATTATGCCGCCATTTGATGTTGAACTACTTGAATGACTGATTGGCAGTGGTTGCGGGTGCACTTGACAATTGCCAACATGTGCTTGACAGTTAGTTGGCAGCTGTTGGCAAACAGTTTAACTGCTGGCCACTTACAGCGCGTAGTTGGTCTTTTAACCCGAGAACGTCGAAAAAAAATCCAACTTAATAAGGTTATTTGGACCAATTTGGTCCAATAGGCAATTTGTATGGTAATGGAAAATTTTTTTATTTCGAGTTTAATTAAATTGTGATGAGCAATTAAACAGAGTTTATTATACAATTTGTAATGTATGTCCGGGGAGTTTTTAAAATGAAGATTGAGGATAACTATTTTACATTTCCAGTTGTTAGCAAATATTTTCAAACATCGATAAAACATGTAAAAATTCAATATAATAAAAAATATACCTTATATGTATTTTAAATAGTTAATTTGTGACTTTTGCACAAAAATTATAAAAAAATGTGGTCACAAATACACTAAGGGACTATTTTGGTCCAAATTGACTTATGTGTTACTTTTTCTAAATATGGCATTTTTAGCCGTTATATGTTTATTTCAAAATCGAATATATATCCCTTTACTGAAACAATTCACCGCCAAACATTTTCAGAGCGATACCTTTAACCGTTTTGATGATATATACAAACAAAATTCAATTTGGATCAAATTGGTCCAATAGACGTACCCGGGTTAAAGCGTGAAATGTATGTTTGTTTTTAGCAGTGAATACTATTTTTATTATGTCAGTTTACAGTTAATTTACTTAAAATGGCATTTACATAAATATTTTTTTGTAATATGAATACAATTCATAGTATAGCATTACGTATGATTAACATTAATTATTTTTACATATTAACAGTTATTTTCACTATTTATGCATTTTTCACTATTACTATGAATCCCTTTAATGTACTTTAGAAACTACATAACACACAATATTTGAAAATTATCATAATCTTTACTATATATAGACCAAAACTAAGACTGTTTCGTTACATTCATACATACGCACATTTCAACATAAATTGCTCTGAAAACACATTAAATTGAATATTTTTATTATTTTTTATACATGCATCTAAGAGTATGCTTCCGTAGTATCGTTTTTTATAAATATAACATTTGTTGTATGCCTGGTTGTTTAGAAGTTATGAACATTTTCAAAATGGACTTTTACGTTACGGTAAAGGGTTTTTCAATAAGAGAGCTACAAAAGTTTTTTTCAAGGGTTTTTCAACAGGGACGCTACAAAAGTAGAGCGACAGGGACAGCAAACGACGCCATATTTCTTGCCGCTCATTTGACATTTCTCTTCAGTAAGTTTTGCCATTTCATGATGGAAAGATATACGAGCCAACAACGAGTCAAAATTATTAAAATTTACTACCGAAATTCGAATTCGTATATCTTTCCATCATGAAATGGCAAACCTTACTGAAGAGAAATGTCAAAAAAGCGGCAAGAAATATGGCGTCGTTTGCTGTCCCTGTCGCTCTACTTTTGTAGCGTCCCTGTTGAAAAACCCTTTATTTGGAACTAGATTTTAAGTTTTCTACATTGTTAAAAAAACGTCTGCTATGCTGGTGGATTGTTTTAATTTTTTATTTACGCTGAAAAATTTGTTTTTTAGATCTACTGAAGCAAACATTTTCATATTGTTATGTTACCGAAAAAGACTGTTACGTTACCCGTGCGATAAATCATTTAGATTAAAAGTAAAAAAAAAAGAAACTAACAATGCTTGTTGAGCAACCAAGTGGTAATAAAAGTAAATCATCAGAAATTCACGTTGGAGAAATTAAACTATATTTTACACTTGGTGTTGCAAAATATATATTTTTCATTATTTTTTGTTGGTCGTTATAACGTAATTCGTTTTTATTACTGTCACTTTTACAGGAACTCATGATAATTGCATTGTAGTTGTAAAAGATTATCAGTTCTTTTTCTAAGTTGTCCTTGTTGCTTTAAGGGTATCCGGCTGATGACATTTTCCCTTCGTTTACGTTATCACTTTTGCTTTTTTTTTGGCTTTTCTCTTTCTTTTCGCTGTTCGTTTTTTTCAAATTCTTGTCAGTTTATAGAAATTACTGGAAATCCAATTGAGCTTAAGTAGTATGTAGTATGTGTGACATACAAGTCAAACTGTACGAAACTGAAGGCAGTCAGGATTTGCGCATAAAACACGCAGAAAACAGCTTCATTTGCACTTAAGGAGCTGCGTCTCCTGCCTCTGGTTCTGGTACCACCCAAATTTTAAATAGCAGAAGCTTCTAGTGTAATGAAGCTTCTGCCAATTAAAATCCCACATTCTTCCACCATTATGTTGCTCATGTTGTCCACACTTTATTTGCTACCTTGCATTTGGCAAGTTATTCATATACCCAGATAAAAATTCCCTCAAATCCCATTAAAATTGGTCAATAGGACAATTATTGATTTAATAGTATACAAAAAATAAATCTTCTCATATAAACTCAATGGCAATGTCATAGTATTTTCTAGTATTTAATGGTATTTTCCGATTAAAATAATAATTTATCCTATTGACTATTTTTTTTAATAGTAAAAAACTATTATTTATATAGTATTTTTTTCTGGGTGTAGGCAAGTTATTCCTGTTTATAGATATCATTCACAAGGTTGCTATTATTAATTTTTATTAAGTATTTTTTATTTCATTATTATGTTGTTCCTTTGCTCTGTTTCTCTCTCCATAAACTAAACATTGACGAATGAACTTTGTAATCTGAAAAAAAAAATGAACAAATTTCACAATATCAACAGTGTTTAGCCCTTTTTTAACAGTTTTTCATACCTGATTGTATAAAATTTAATTTATTGAATGGAAATTTGTTCCCACAGTTGTAATAGGGTTAAAAAGATATTTAGTGCTGCTATAGTTTAACACAAAAAAATTTCATATTGCGTAGACGAAGTAAAAAATACTTTGCAGAGCATTGTTATAAATTACTACAAGAATTTAAATTCTTTTGTGTTTCTTTAAAACAAAATGCGCTTCTGTTGTACGTCTCCGTACAACTTTTCATAATAATTCCCACTTTTATTTAAACTTTTAACAAGAATCATCATCATTAACATAGCGCTAATTAGTGTCAATTTAAATATGACAGCTGCGGCACAAACGGAAATGATGAAAACTTTCATTTTTAAGCAATAGTAACGCGTTTAAAATTAATTTTTGCTACTTCATTATAACGTGATAATTATATCTGAAATATTCAAAATGCTATGCAAAGCAAAACAATTTCGAGAAATTTTTTAGAGATTTAGCAAAAAAGTATGATGTGTAGTAGGTGGGATTAGCATTTATAAGGAATTCATTTTTGCAAATTTACTTCCGATTTAAAATTTTAATTCTTAAATATCCTTTAATTTAATATAATCAGTAATTTGCGATACATAAGAATAAATTTTAAAATTGACACTAATTTAGCTGCGCCAAATTTAAGGACAATAAAAGCGATACCATTAACAACAGGGTCAGCAAAGAGTAGAGCTATAAAACAATATAAATAAAAGTGAACAAAATAACAATGACTAGGATTATAACAATATCAGCAAAAACCATTTCTACAAAAAGCCTCTTAACAAAAACAGTAAGGACTGCGTCGAATAAAATTGTCCGTTACATATCTTCCCATAATGTGCTATTGCAAGATTCAAATTAAAAAAATTTGATCATAGTAGCTCTGAATTAAATGGCAGAAAATAATTTGTGTCAGTTATAGTCAATACAAAATTTATTGAACGCGAAAATGACAAACGAAGTGGAAGTGCGAGAAAATAGAGACATTTTTCAAAAACAATCTAGTTGGTCTTTTAAAAAAATTGCCAAGGAGGTAGGGGCTAACCCTAAGACCATTTCTCTCGTTATCAACCGCTTTAAGGAAGACCTAAGTATTGATCGGGAGAAAGGTTCTGGTAAAAAAAATGATCGTGAAAAGTCGAAGAAGAAGGTTGTGAATATTTTAAAGAAAGATCCAAGCATATCCGGAAGGAAATTGGCGAGAAAGGCGGATTGCTCAGAATCTTTCGTGCACAGGACTAAGAAAGAAGCTGGGCTGAAGACGTACAAGGTCCAAAGAGTTCCGGATAGAAATGCCGTCAAGAATGAAACCGCAAAACAACGAGTTAAAAAGCTGAACCAAGATTGCTGCATAATGGACAACGAAACTTATGTTTTAGCGAACTTTTCTCAGCTACCTGGGCAGGAATTTTATACAGCCGATTCTCGAGGAAATGTCGCTGAAAAATTCAAATAAAAAAAATGACAAAATTCCCAAAGAAATTCCTTGTTTGGCAGGCAATTTGCAGTTGTGGAAAAAGGAGCAGCTCATTCGTGATATCGGGTACAATTAATAGCGAAATATATGTAAAGGAATGCTTGCAAATGATATTGCTTCCATTTTTACGCCAACGTGAAGTGTCCACATTTGGCCTGACCTCGCTTCATGTCACTACAGCAAAACGGCCTTAGAGTGGATCCAACAAAATGCAGTGATTTTGGTGCCTAGAGAAGCCAATCCACCAAACTGTCCAGAACTCAGGCCGATTGAGAGATACTGGGCTTTAGTAAAAAGGGAGATGAAGACAACAAAAAAAGTGGCCAAAGACCTTCAAGACTTTAAAAGAAAGTGGTCTTCAGCAGCTGTGAGGGTGTCGGACACTACCATTGCAACATTAATGGAAGGGGTTCCGGAAAAATTAAAACTTTATAATAAAAAATATTGATTTCTGGTTTTTTATATATTTTTTTTTTAATCTAAAAATAATTTGCAAAATAAAATATTTTATTCTATAAAATTCGATTACTAGATTTCTAGATATTTTCATTTTTATAGCGGACAATTTTATTCGACGCAGTCCTTATCCACAAAATATCATTTCGATTTTCCAAAATTCCTCAAAGCTTTTTTCAATCATTTGACACTTCGGAACTATATTTCGGTCATACTTATCATAACCATACTCACCATACCATAAGTAGAATTCGTAGCCCTTTTTTTATTCACATCATATTATCAGATTCATTCAATTACAATTATAAAAATACCATATTTAAAATGAATAAAAAACATTTCTATTTATTTACGTTCATAAAAATATATATGGGAATTTCTACAGAAAATAATACTTTTTGTTACATCACGTCACCTTCTTTAATGACGTATAATTTAGGACCATGAAGTAAGATAGTTTCTTCTTTCATACCAAATATATGTAGTAAAGGAGCAGACAACAATCGAATTGCAAGCTCCTAAATATATGTAATTAAATATGTCAAAATTCGTTTTCTTAATATTGCAGAATATTTATTGTTTTTTTTTTATTTTACTTATATTTGAATTATTTAAAATGTACATGACTATCGTATAATGAAGGGTCGTTCTTCATTCGTTGGCTAGATATTGCAGAAACAGACTGTTTTCGTTTTTGGATTTTTGTAAGTAAGTGAGCAGGTCGGTAGCTCAGTGGTTAGTGCGTTAGACTACGAGCGGAAAGGTGCCCGGTTCAAGCCTTGACTGGGGCTAATAACATCTTTTCATAAAAATATTTTTTCTATATTTTCTATAAAGGCAAACCTACGAGAGTAGAACATTGCCTATCAAAAGCTCTCACCCGCCTTTCGGATTCGGCATTAAATTGTATGTCCCACCACTTTGAGTACAAATATAACACGCACAGGTCAAAGTGGTGAGAGAGCTCGGCCTAAGTTCTTATAGGACTGTAGCGCCAAACTACTATTATTATTAATATTATTATTATTAAGTAAGCAGGTTAACCGAAAGCACACCCAAGCATCCGAATATTTAAAATGGCATAGTATTTTAATTTTTGTTTTATATTGAAATAATAAATATCGTTTTTCAATAAGAAAATTTATCTAATTCAATTAGTATATCAAGCAAAACAATTGTTATTGAATTTTAAAATACATGTACAATAACATAAAATGTGTACAATAGGAGTATTTAAGGTATTGTATATCTTCACGCTTACAAAGTGAATTTTTCAAAGATTTGTTATATTCATGCATATCTTTAGGCATATAGAATAAATTAAATATAATTAATATGCAGACATAAACTAAAAAGATGTAGTTTTATTATTTTTAAAATATTTTAAAGAATAATTACCATAAAATGTTTAGCCTGAAGTTGGATGAATTAATTTTCGAAATACTCCCATTATGGATTTAAATATTTTCAATACAACGATAAAATGGCATCTACTGTATAGCAAACATTTTGTATTAAGCCTAAGTGAAATGTTTCCTCACAACTTCGACAACGTTATATTGAATACTGATAATACAACTAATTAATTAACTCGTTATCCAAATACGATGTTGTTGCTATGGAAATTCACTTGCTTCATAGAACATAATTGCAAACATCGTCCCAAACAAGATTTCACACCACATTGTAGATGGAGTCTATATCTTCTTCCTCTTCATTGTCTGATATTTGCAACATCATCTGCTGATTGCCCAACCTCTTGCCAAATCTATGCTCGGAACGTTGCTATGTTGCCGAAATTTTAATTTTCATGAATATTCCATATATTTGTCTACAAAAGCAAATTAAATTTTGAGTAATCTTGATGTTTACTATGTGGTGAGTATTTGGTTCACTTGGTTCACTATTCATGCAGTAGATACTGGTAAATGTATACAATCTACCATACTCGAATGTTGAAATTATTGGTATACCATAATAAAAACAATATTGCAGGAAAGTGTGCAGTTTTTCAGATGCTCAATCATCCGAGAGAAATCAGCAAAATACATAAATAGAATGCAATTTTTTGTCAGAAATTGAATAGTTCTTAATTAGTTTTTGTGGAAATTTATTTATTTTAAACTAAAATTATAACACCGTATGACAAAATTATACTTTTGGTATAGAAAAACCCTTTATATGTTTTTCAACAGGGACGCTACAAAAGTAGAGTTTGTAAGGTTTGCCATTTCATGATGGAAAGATATACGAATTCGAATTTCGGTAGTAAATTTTAATAATTTCGACTCGTTGTTGGCTCGTATATCTTTCCATCATGAAATGGCAAACCTTACTGAAGAGAAAAGAACAGCAAGAAATATGGCGTCGTTTTCTGTCCCTGTCGCTCAATTTTTGTAGCGCTCTTATTGAAAAACCCTTTAGAAATTCCTGTATATTCTTAAAATATGTTAGAAAATAAATATACGTGTATCCCAGTTTTGGTCAGTCTGGATCAGTTCTTAAAATAGTTTTGTTTGCATTTGTGAATATCATAGTTTTGGTCTAACATTTGAAAAAATTCGATGTTCCTCCTAACTGAGACATCATTGCACACAAACGTAAAAATGGTTGATCTCATAGTACCAATTTAAAGTGGAATAAAACATTTAAATGAATTGATATTGGAAACCCGTTTCTATATCAATACTCAATGCGATCTCAACTATAAAATATGTTCCGCAAAAAAAAATATTATGAAAATATGATATGCATTTGCAATTCAAATAAAAACCGTAAACGAATTAGGTACACACAAATTCTTAGAAAGATCTCTAGTCTCAGGTACTGGTCGGTTTATTCATGTGTGAAAAATAGTGTGGGACGGTGTTATACATGATACTTTTAACTATGGAAAACATAAACAATTCTACAAATTAAACAGATATGCTTACGTTACGGGGGTTATAGGGATTCTGAAACGGTTCCGGTTTCGATTCTGATTCTGGTTCAATGCGGTCTCTACTTTTATCAAATTTTTAAAAATTCTAAATAGGGATTTAGCTATTTTTTATATTTATATATTTATAATGTTATCAGAACCCAACTGCGTTATTGGACTTTTTTGTAGTTGGGTATTCGAAAAGTTTCAAAGGGATCCAATTTCACATACAATATCCAATGATGAAGATCCTAGTTAAACTTTAAAGTGATATTCAATGATTTCCTTTTCCCTCATAGAATGTTATATATAAAAAAACATTAAATAATATTTTCTAAATTTTAAATACATGAGAATTTACCATTTAATCCATAAAGTTTTATGGATTCTAAATTATTCCAGTTTTAGATTCTTTATATCCTGCAAATTTTGTTTCGGATCGGTCGATCCTATCCCAAATTATAACCAACAAGTTGGGAAAGTTAGGTCACAAGGGCGGACTTTTGACTATAAAATTCCGTCCATGTCACCTAACTTGGAATACCCTACACCTTTGGTGGGGATATTAATGTGGAATATTTAATTGTATACCTTCATTTTAAAGTTTTTAATTATGCTGAACCTCTCACTCTCACAATATTATTCACATATCAGAAATTTACCTCTTTTATCCCCATAATTTAAAAAATTTATATAAAAGTATAAAAACTAATAAAAAAATTAGAAAACTATAATTGGGCGGACCACGCCTATATTTAAAATTTTGTAAGGCTAATATTTCCTAGATTTGATTTTAATAATTTACGGTTCAAATTTCCACTATTAAATCCCAGGAAATAATTAAAAAAAAACCAGTTGGGAAGGTTAGATCACATGGGAAATTTTAAAGTAGGTGTAATCATGATAGTTAGGATTATCAAAATTATAGTCGGTCTAAGCCGACTATAAATACCCTACACATATGTGTGGTTACCATTCAAAGTGATATATAGGTCACCAGGGTATACGAATCCTGAAAATAACTACAAACATTCAATCGCTGAAGAATTTCCATTCATTTGATACCCATATTTACAAATGGGTAGGTGTACCGAATTTCGATTTTTTTTGTGAACCACGCGTCTTTTCTCCGGAAAACTTTATTATCATGTATTTGAGCATGATGTCAATATATATTTGACCAAAAAAGTTTACCTAAGCACGTATACATAAAAATTGATCTTTATATGTATATTTTATATGAGGTATTTGAACATAAGTGGTCGGATCATAGGTCACAATTGACCGATCTCGCCAATTTTTTCGCACATACAGCGTAGGTATATTAGTAATCTAAGTTATAAGTTTCATTTATCTAGCTCTTCAAAGTAGTAGGGATTTCAACAGACAGACAGACAGACAGACAGACAGACAGACGGACAGACGGACGGACAGACAGACGGACATCGCTAAATCGACTCAGGAGGTCATGCTGATCAAGAATATATATACTTTTCCATACCGGAGATGCTTCCTTCTGGGTGTTACAAACGGCGTACCAAACTGAATATACCCTTTTACTCTTAGTGTAGGGTATAAAAAATGTGGGTGGATCACGCCCATTTTTGGACCACATCTTTTTGTATGAATTATAGCAATATGTTTTAAATGTTATAACTATATCTTGAATACTTATCGAGTTATTATTTCCTAAATAGTTATATAAAAGTGACTTGTATGGAAGGTAGGCGTGTCCGTTGACCGATTTGGCTCATTTTAAAACTCAGTTCCTAATTTTGACAAAATATATTGAGACGAAATTTCATCGCATTCTGATCAGTATTTCTCAAGTTTTTCTGTATTCGGACAGCAAGACGGACAGACAGCTGAACATGGCTAAACGGACTCGGGTAGTGATGCTGATCAAGAATATTTATACTTTTCCATACCGTGCACGCCTCCTAAGGGGCGTTACAATATATGCACAAAGTTAATAACCCTGTGCCTCATAGGTGTTGGGCAGGGGTTGGGAACGGAACGAACGAACGAACGAAAAGCAAAAGTTCCGAGCGCAAACGTTTCAATCGGAACTTTTGCTTAAAAGTTCCAGCTAAGTGCGTCATTGCAACTTTTTTGGGTGAATCTGTTCCTGTGGGCCGAGATACATATCCGGGTGCGTCATTGGAACTTTTTCGGGTGAATCGCTTCATGTGGGTCAATTCATACAAAATTAAGTATGTCATAACTTATAATGGCATTTTTTAATTTATCCGATCAACATATCATTAAAAACCCGATTATAACACAAAATTAGGCGGTTTTGCAGTATCACCGACGATATGTACATTATTAGACTGATTCAAAACAGAAAATCTTAAAATGTTTCGCTCCGCATCGACTTTCTGAAACTAGGACCTCTCAAACTGATAAGAAGCTTTTAAAACCCAAAAAAAAGTGATCCTGTGATATTGCGCAAAGAGTTTAAAGGTCATTTTTGAACTTTTTACGACTATTTTCAATAAAATTATTTTTACGCCTAGTATAAAAAGATATCACTCAATTTTATTTTTTTATTTAATTAAAAATCACTTACTGAAATTATGGTTTTTTAAACTATAATTTTTTAGTTAACCGTTAAAATGTCATGACTTGCCAAACAGGAAAAATGTCGACTTTTTTTTACTATAGTGATTTTAACGGTCGAAATTTTTCTAATTTTATTCTAACGAATTTAGGATAACATTTTTGTATTATTGCACATATAATTATCTTTAAAATGATATGTCTCTCTTATATTTTTAGATATCGTTTAATTAGTACATAGTAAGATTCTGCACTCCTGCCTAAAACACTCTCAACCCAAAAGTTGATGCACACCCCAAATTATACAAGAAAATCTTTCGGATATTATGGTTTAAAAAATCATAATTTCAGTAAGTGATTTTATATTAAATAAAAAAATAAAATTGAGTGATATCTTTTATACTTGGAGTAACAATAATTTAGTCGTTAAAACCTCAAAAATGACCTTTAAGCACTTTGCGCAATATCACAGGATCACTTTTTTTTAGGTTTTAAATGCTTCTTCTCAGTTTTAGAGGTCCTAGTTTCAGAAAGTCGACGAGGAGCGAAAGAAAAAATAGTTTTAGATTTTTCATACAAATTTGAAGCAGTACATGTTACTAACCCGAATACACAAAAAAAAACAAATGAATTTTAATTATATTGTTAGGTTACTTCTGACCCAGTAACCGAGTTACCATGTTGAATAATTGAAACATTTAAAGTACATGGGGAGCACTATTTGAGCAACTAAATTTCCAAGAGCAAAACAAACAACGACAACTGCAAGTTGCTTCACTAAATCAGATACAAACACTAGATTAACAGAAATGTGAGCAATTCAATGTATTTGCAATCAAGGCAACAAACAAACAAATGTGCTGCCAAAATGTTGAATTTGTAAAGATATTTGTTAAATGTTGTTAACGTTGCTTTGCAAACGTTTCAGATGTTTTTGGAATTGAAAGTGAATTTTGCATTAAGTAAGTTTGAGAGATTGAACGAAGTCAAACTGAAAGTTATGTTAAGTTAATATAATTAAGCTATTTAAAACATCAATTATTTGTTTTTAAAATCTTTGTTTAATGTATTATTATTTATGGTTTAAATAAAAATTTCAATGTGTCCAAATGCAATAATTTAAATGTAATAATTATAGTACATAAAAGTAGTAAATATGCATGGTGTTTGGTATATTTATGACAATCACTCAGGGGTTATTCAGGAATAAATATAAAAATTTTTAAAAGCGAGTTCCAGAAAATACAATAGCGCATACACCCAGAAAAAAATACTATATAAATAATAGTTTTTTACTTTTCAAAATAGTCAATAGGATACATTATTATTTGAATCGGAAAATACCATTAAATACCAGAAAATACCATGGCATTGCCATTGATTTTATATGAAAAGATTTATTTTTTTGTATACTATTAAATCAATAATTGTCCTATTGATCAATTATAATGGGATTTGAGGGAATTTTTTTCTGGGTGTATAAATTAATTCTTTTTTATTTTTATTCATTCGGATTACGTATTTTGAAATCTTAAATTTATGTTGGAATATTCCCGGCCGAAAATAATGACTCAATATTTTCACGAAAAAGTAAAATGGAAAGAAAACGTTTTTTTTTTTTTCAAATATATGAATGATATCGACTCTCTATATCAAAAAAAAAAATACAAAAATTAGTAAGGCTACTTTTTTTTAATGTGGGATAAAAAAAATAGAGCCACAGCACTCAGACAGGGTTATATCCATTGTGCTGTGACCCAGTTCCCTGGTTTTTAAAGATACTTCTTAGATTCATTATTGAATCTAAGAAGGCTATTGTGTGATAGAGAGTGAAGCTGATCCTCTCTCATCACGTCTGTGCCAATGATCTGCCTTCTAATTCTAAAAAATGCTGGACAGTCACAGAGATAGTGCTCTGTGGTGCCAGTTTCTTCGTAGCAGGCAGAACATAAGGCGCTTTCGGCCAGGCCGATTGCGTTCATGTGTTTTTCACATGCGTTGTGTCCCGTTAGAAGTCCCGTCAGTTTTCTGCACTCCTTTCTACTTAAGAAAAGTAGAAACGAGGCCAATATTTTGATTATCGTCGGTGTCATGAGCTTGGAGAATCTGCATTTCGTCTCATTCAGCCATCTGCTCTTGTGTGCGGAGGCGACCCAAGAGCTGATGACGAATTTTCCCGTAGATGCAGGTAGTCCAAGCACAGGTTATGGTCCAAATGGATTATCCTCAGATCCAGCACGTGCTAGTTCGTCAGATGTTTCATTGCCCGAAAGTCCTTTATGGCCCGACACCCAAATCAGTTTCAGTGTATTGTATTTACCAACACAATTGAGACGTGATCTGCATTGACGTACAATTTTGGATGTGATGACCTGGTTGTTCAAAGCCATAAGAGCAGCCTGACAATCGCAGCAAACTGATATAGCCCTGTTCTGCCATCTATTATCCGCAATGTAGTCCATAGCCATAAGTATAGCATAGACTTCGGCTTGAAATACCGAGGCATTGTCGCCTTAGGCGAAGTGAAGTCTGCGGTCATCCGGTTCCACAAATACTCCAGCACCAGATCCCTGATCGGTTCTGGAGCCGTCTGTGAAAATGCGGTGTGACACAGTCAGGCGTTAGTCAGTCTTGAATGTCAGGTTGGCAGACCTCAAAATTTCGTCTTGGTAATATTTCTGTTATCATTGCATCAGAGGGCATCTCCAATTGACAGGTTTCTAATGGAGTGTCAAGTGCAATGTCAGAGATATTCCAGGGAACATTAAACCAGAAACCACCTCGTTTTAGTCTCCAGCAGCCTTTCATGGCTTCGCCTCTGATGAAGATGTCAAGTGGTGGTAGGTTTAAGATTGCATTCAGTGCTGGACCAGGTGTAGTGGGAAAGGCACCCGTAACACCCAGACACACGGTTCTCTGAATCGTGGCAAGACTAGTTGTCACGCACTTTCGCGACAGCTTGTTCCACCAGACTACCGATGCATATGATATCATCGGTCTTATCATTGCCGTGTAAATCCATAAGGTTTTGCAAGGCGATAGTCCCCATGTCTT
This sequence comes from Dryomyza anilis, assembly GCA_951804985.1. Lineage (NCBI taxonomy): Eukaryota > Metazoa > Arthropoda > Insecta > Diptera > Dryomyzidae > Dryomyza > Dryomyza anilis. The sequence goes on from OX638131.1 coordinate 26,232,677, forward strand.
CCCAAAAATTCCTCTGCATTGCCAGAAGGCATTCAATGCTCGCGAAATTTTATTTTCAACATTTTTTGTCCAAAGTAGTTTACTATCTAGAGTTAAGCCCAGATATTTTACTTCGTTAGACAGAGGAATAGTGACACCCTTAAGTACTGGTAGAGATAATCCTGTCATTATTCTTTTCCTAGTGAAGAGAACAATCCCTGTTTTGAGAGGGTTGACGGAAAGTCCGTTTGCAGTACACCAGCTGTCAATTCGGTTCAATGAGTTTTGTGTTTTAACACAGACCTCATTGAGGGAAAAGCCTGTGGCAAGAATGGCAACATCATCTGCATAGGCCTGGGAATAGACACCTGGTCCATCGAGATCGTTGACCAGAGAGTCAACCAGCATACACCAGAGCAGGGGGGAGAGAACGCCTCCTTGAGGACAAACTCTATTCACCCCTGCCATAATATACTGACTGCACTCCGCCTCAGAAGTGATGGTTCTAAACATTAGCATTGACCTTAGCCATTTGACCAATGTTTCATCTATTCCATGCCTTCTAGCTGCGTCACACATTCCATCAAAAGTCGTATTATCAAAAGCACCCTTGATGTCAACAAATATGCCCATCACGTACATCTTACTCTAAAAAGCATGCTCGATCCGGCCAACCAGATGTTGCAATGCTGTTTCACAGGATTTTCCACGTTGGTAGGCATGTTGTCTTGATGATAGTGGGTACCTTGACAGCGATGTTTTTCTGATGTGCAACTCAACTAGTCTTTCTAGACACTTTAGTATGAAGGACATCATACTAATGGGTCTGAAGCTCTTGGCTATGTAATAGTCTTCTCTTCCAACTTTAGGAATGAAGGATACTTTCACTAAACGCCAGGATGTCGGAATGTATGCCCATGCGAGACTTGCTCTAAAGATCTTCTTTAGGCATGTTAACAATTGGGTTATACCTTCCTGTAGCATGACTGGGTAGATGCCATCCGGTCCAGGTGACTTGAAGCCATCAAAAGAGGCCACTGCGTATTGGATAACTTCATCGTACACAACCAATCTGGCAAACTGCCAGTCATGTTTTGTCACATTAGAGTTGTTATTGCTGTTCCCAGAGCTGGGATTACAAAGTGAGGCAACTTAGGAAATTATAAAATTCAAAAACTAAATTTAATATGGATTATAAAGCTAAAAACACACGATTAATGCAAAGCATCAACAATCAACACAATTTTGTCGAATATCGACAAATGAGGTGAAATTTCATGTTGACGCAATTTTGTATCAATTTAAAATTTTTATTTTTGTGTCAGTTTCAATACAAAATTTAAAGAAGCATCAACCAAATTCAGCCAATTTTTGTTGACGATTCGAGCATCAACAACATATCGTCGTGGTAGAACTAAAATTCACAAAAATCTTTATATTTCTGTCAATTTTTAATCGATGATCTCAATCGATGATTGTACCACATGATAAAAAAATGAAAATCTATCAATTGATATTTCAACTTTAAAAATGCTTCAATTACTTTTTATAATATTAATCAACAAACTTGAAATTTAAGTTTTTCATAAAAATGTATTTAAACTTATTTCTAGACCACGTTACCTCTCGGCAGTAAATCTCAAATCTACAACACCCCCCTGGCTGGCTATGGGCCTGAAGCACAGTGATTTTAATCTGGTTTAAAATAATGCAGAAAGAATTAAATAGTGGCGGACCTAATGATTTGGTGTTTGTAATTATAAAGTATTCTCAAAAACAGGAGAACCAAATTTTAAAAACTATATAAAAAGTGCATGACACATGCAATTAAATACAATTTGTGTGTAATATTACAAAAGCAAAAATATTACAATCAAGTTTTTTTTTAAATAAAAACCATGAAATAAAATTTATTTTTCATTAAAATGCATTTTCTGCTGTTTTAATTATTTTGCACATATTTTATAGCGGCATCCATTTTATACAATTAAATTTATTTGCATACATTTTAATGCATTTTGTTTTATTTGTTCTTTCTCATTTCCAGGAAACACGTTATACGTGATTGCAGTCGCACAGGGTGGGTGTGCCATTCTATCTGCGCCATTCTATGTGCTCGCAGGCAATTTAAATAGAATGACTGTGATGCTAAAAAAACTCAAGTCGCCGCCCATTGCACAACTAAAAATAATGGTAAGTGTTAATTGAAATTTATTATGGGCCGCGCAAATAAAACACCAAAAAATTAAAAAAAAGGGAAAATTAAAAAGAAAAAATAATAAATCATGAAAAATAAACAAAGCGCAAATTATAAATTGCCGCCAGTTTAATGACAAAAAAACGTGCGACGAATACTTTATATTTTAATAGTAGCGGCTGTTCTTGTCCAAAATTTTTAATGGTAAATAAGATAAATTTTCGACAAAAATAGATAATTTTGTTTGTATTATTTTTGAATGGCAGCGTAGGACATTTTGTGCTAGAGCACAAAGAATTAAAACATAATTAAAGGAAATTGCAGCAATGTGGCAATGCCTTAAATGGGCGAACGCAGTTATTAAATTATTTACGCTGCTTCAAGCCACATTTAGGCGTTGTTAAATCTGTTTGAAACGTATTAAATTATTTGGCGACAGAATTAGGGGGGATCCAAACATAATAAATGTTGACGCGTAGAAGAAGAATAAGTTTATAGTGCTGCGAACGGAAGTCGTCTGCCTACTTTCGCTAATGCTATACAGGAAAAGTAACCTGTTAAGTGTCTTAAAATTGTAATTTTGGCAGTTGGCAGCTACTCAAGATAGTTGAGTTTGTAAAATGAGCCGTGAGCCACGCAGCTCACGTCTTAGATTCTAATATAATTATTTAATATGTTAGTGAATTTGTAGCACTAGAGGCATCCGCCAAGAAATCCATTTACATGCTACTAACTTTTATCAAAGTCATGTGCTTTGAAATTTGAAATATTCAAATTAGAAAAATTTGTGAAGGTCGTAAATTATTTATAAATTATAGGATAGAGTGTGGAACAAAGAATGGTCGATATCGTCTTAAACTTGTTAGTATTTTTATTCGAAACATTAAAACCAAAAAACAAAAAAAAAAAATATTGTTGTCGAAACAATACAGTTTAGTGAAGAATTTTTAGTGAAAATTTGAATTTGCAGTGAAAATTGAATTTTTAGTTTAAATTCAAATTTTCATAATAATTAAATTTTTCACTAAAAATTATATTTTTCACTAAAAATTCAATTTTTCACTAAAAATTAAATTTATCACTAAAAATTCAATTTTTCACTAAAAATTCAACATTTCACTAAAAATTCAATTTTTCACTAAATATTCAATTTTTCACTAAAAATTCAATTTTTCACTAAAAATTAAATTTTTTACTAAAAATTAAATTTTTCACTAAAAATTAAATTTTGCACTTTAAATTCAATTTTTCACTAAAAATTCAATTTTTCACTAAAAATTCATTTTTGACTAAAAATTCCATTTTTCATTAACAATTCAATTGAAAATTGAATTTTTAGTGAAAAATTAAATTTTTAGTGAAAAATTAAATTTTTAGTGAAAAATTGAATGATTTAGGGAAAAATTGAATTTTTAGTGAAATTTTTAGTGAAAAATTGAATTTTTAGTGAAAAATTTAATTTTTAGTGAAAAATTGCATTTTTAGTGAAAAATTGCATTTTTAGTGAAAAATTGCATTTTTAGTGAAAAATTGCATTTTTAGTGAAAAATTGCATTTTCAGTGAAAAATTGCATTTTTAGTGAAAAATTGCATTTTTAGTGAAAAATTGCATTTTTAGTGAAAAATTGCATTTTTAGTGAAAAATTGCATTTTTAGTAAAAAATTGCATTTATAGTGAAAAATTGCATTTTTAGTGAAAAATTGCATTTTAGTGAAAAATTTAATTTTTAGTGAAAAATTGAATTTTTAGTGAAAAATTGAATTTTTAGTGAAAATTTGAATTTTTAGTGAAAAATTGAATTTTTAGTGAAAAATTGAATTTTTAGTGAAAAATTGAATTTTTAGTGAAAAATTGAATTTTTAGTGAAAAATTTAATTTTTAGTGAAAAATTGAATTTTTAGTGAAAAATTGAATTTTTAGTGAAAAATTGAATTTTTAGTGAAAAATTGAATTTTTAGTGAAAATTTGAATTTTTAGTGAAAAATTGAATTTTTAGTGAAAAATGGAATTTTTAGTGAAAAATGGAATTTTTAGTGAAAAACTGAATTTTTAATTTAAAAATTTAATTTTGAGTGAAAAATTGAATTTTTAGTGAAAAATTGAATTTTTAGTGAAAAATTGAATTTTTAGTGAAAAATTGAATTTTTAGTGAAAAATTGAATTTTTAGTGAAAAATTGAATTTTTAGTGAAAAATTGAATTTTTAGTGAATAATTGAATTTTTAGTGAAACATTGAATTTTGAGTGAAAAATTGAATTTTTAGTGGAAAAACTGAATTTTTAGTGTCAAATAATATTTTTAGTGAATAATTGAATTTTTAGTGAAAATTTTAATTTTATAGCGAAAAATTTAATTTTTATTGTAGCATTGAATTTTAGTGAAAAATTTAGTTTCAAGTAAAACATTTTAGTAAATAATTGAATTGTTAGTCCTCCGTATGCATTGCTTAAAATACATTTCCCATTTTCCAAAAAAAAGTTTTTCCCACATTACCCCAATATTTGATTTCCTACTTTGCTTAGTACCATTTATACTTCGTTTAATTATTTTAAAAAGGCAGTTTGTATTATAAAAAATTTGCAATAAATGTTTTTATTTCACACATACATAACAGTATATATTTAGAAGAAAAAATATTTACAATAATTCAACACTTTACAGAAATTACATTCTGCCAACTATGAAAATTGTATGTTGAATTCTGTGTAACAGCAATCTGTACTTTTTCCTAGTTTAATATTTATTTTTATACACATCTATTATATTATTTGGGACACAAAGAAAACAATCAGTTATCGAGCAGTGACAGCAGTCTATAAAATTTCAATTAAAATTTCTATGAATAGTCAGTTGGTTGTAGAAAATAGTAAAAATAAAACATAGTAAATAAAAAAAAAAATTGATAAATACTTTTTTTTTTATTTTCTAAAGGAGTATAGAAAATATGCATTTGCTGTACACAATTTTAGTGTAGTTTTGCTGCAATTGCAGTGATTACAAATTTTAATATTTGCTGCAGTAGTCAGTTTGATATAAGTTTTTTTATTTCATATTTTATTTATCTTTGTATCGAATTGATTTTTTATGAGTTAAGTGTGATATAAGCAAATGTTATTTACGTCAACAGCAGATTTATACAACTCATAATTCACTACTTGCGGTCACCTTGTTCATCATAAAAATCACACATACATTTTTGATTATCACACTTTCTAACATAAATTCTTTTTTTAGCTCCGAAACAACAATTTACTGCAGCTCCTATTTTCTGTGGCTCAGTTTTATTATATTCAGACTAAGCCCTACACCTATATTATATTGATGTTGACTTTACTGAATATTTTTTCATGTATGGTATATTTGCCATCACATCACTCTCACTTCAGTAAATCGTCGAACATATCTTCGGTTTTTTTATTATCAATAAATCATTATTATAACATTCATCTTCATTTATATGATCATACACTGAAAATTCGTAAATTCGTAAATATATCCAAAAAGGTACATCAACACAATCAAATTTTTGTTAAAACTGCGCCGACTAAATTATTAATTGTATTAGCGTACACATTCTTCATATTAGCAAATGCGATATCAGCAAATGCGATTTCATATCTAGGTAATTCCATATATAAATTTTCATTTCTTATGTTCTAGAATATTGCATATTGATTTAGGAAATCTATACTAAAAAATGCAAAATTTTATAATTTACGGTATCCTATTTGACATTTAACATTTTAAATTATCTTTATCTTAATATACGATTTTCGTGTTTTTCTGAAAATGACAAAGCATGGATCTAGCTGATTCTGATTCCAAATGCCTCATTTCATGCCACAATCCAAGTCAGAATATTGTTCTGTAATTTTTTGTTTAATCGCCTCATTTATATTGTTCTATATTCTATCGCAAATTGAAATTAAATGTGTTATTGTTTAAAACATTGTTAAATTTACCTACACAATACCCAGATGTAAATATCGGTAATTTGATTTGCTTCCTTATTTTAATTTTAAAATTCTTAGAAAAAATGCTTTAAAAAAAGTTAATGTAATAATAGTTTAGCACCACAGTTCTCTCCATTTGTGCTGTACGTGTTATATTTATATTCAAAGTGGTGAAAGCTACGGTTTCATGCCGACTTCGAACGTCGAGTGTGATAGATTTTTATGGCCAGTGATTACTCTCGGAGATTTGCAATTATCAACCGAGATGTAGGGCGTTATAGTCAAATGTTTTCTATGAATAGATTTTTTTAGGTTAGGCAGTGAGGATGTTGTCATGGCAAATATATATTATATGCCAACTCATTTAGTCCATTATTGTTCGATTGTCTCTCCTCTGATTTATTTTAATTCAATTTTGGTTATATTTTAAAATTAATTGTTTTTTTCTTATTTTTTTATTCTTAAATTACATCCATGCGCCGTAATGTCCTTCTTTGTGGGACCATCCTGCTGCCCTGATGAATTTCACTATTTGCCTCGATGTCCTCTAGTTCCTGGAAGAAAAAGGAGCCTAGGAATTTATTTTTTATTTCGGTCAGTACTACGCATGGCAGATTAAATGATAGCTATTTTTATTTTCTTCACTATTCCCAAACCACCTGCAAATGTCATCTCAGGTGAGTCCACAGAGCTTTGTGTCCTGTTATTATCCCAACTGGTAACCTTAACATGTCGATCATGTATTTCCCGGTGACAACGATATCGGATACAATTCGTTTGAATGTCGGTTGAATATCGTGTGACTACAATTTTTGATTTATGTATCAAACGAAACGTTGAGAACGCTCGTTTTTTTGTTGCCAGCATATAAATCATACGACAAAGTAAAAAATAAAAATAAAATTTTTCTTTATGAAAAATAATTGGCAAAGCAAAAATTTTTTACAAACGTTAGATTCGAAGAGTGAAAGGAACGAAACATTTGAAATACGTTATACAAATTTTAGACGAAGAGGTCTGAAAACGAATCGTAGTCACACGATAATAAAAAGATTCATGATTTTGGGGTAAGTCTTTTTTTATATATTTCTAAAATGTCCTTACTGCGGCTTTTGTCCAGTTGATTCCATGTTTTTTGTCATTTGACATGTATTTGTTCTAACCCAGTTCATATTTATTTTATTCTCTAGGAAATCTTTTGTGATTCGTAGACTGTATTTGACCATAGGTGGTTCTATAGTATTGTCTAAAGAGTCGTTTTCTTTTTCTATCCCATTCTTTGTTAATTCGTTTGCTCTTTCGTTACGTAAAAATGTTGTTAGCTCCAGCGCAGATTTGAATAACGTGTATTTCTGCTTGCTGTACAACGCACTAACCTTTGATCTACTGACGGTATATATTATAATTTATATTAGTTTACCTTATTGTATTTTTTGGTATGCACTTTTGTTCTTCATTCGCACGATTCGTTTGTGGAAATCTCCCTGCGTCCGTTTTTCCCGACATTTTTGATATTGGCAAGTTCAAAACAAACATTCACCGACACTACTCTATATTTCCCTCCTCCCTTTAACCTATCAACCCTTCTTACGATCAACACTGTGCTTTGCATGTATAGGGGCCTTCCCCTATACACAATTTGTAAAAAAAAAAAATAATAATAAAAACTGCCACCAGTCGAAACTGTTGTCGTTATCGTAAATTTTATAGTAGCTATTTTGAGGTGGTAAAAATCATCAAACACACTGACATTAAATCTCAACTTAATTATGATAATTACAAAATGTTGCTGTTCATTTTTGTACAAATTATTTTTTTTTATAAATACCGAACTCAAAATGAAAAATCTCCACACATAAACAATTCATAAATATTTCAGCAACACAACGCTGTTAATTTTTCATTTGTAATTGCAATAGAAATTGCAATTGGACCATACAATCCTCATTGAGTTTTGTTCGAGTCACTGATCTTATTTAGTACCATTGTATGTTTATTTCAACAAAATATCAAATCTAAATGCAAAATGAAACTGACAACATTTTCCGAACAATATGTTACATTTTCTATGGTGGATTTATTTTAGCAACAAAGCAGTGCCATTGATTTGCTAATTAGCTGAATTGTATACAAAAGATACGACTCAGTGAAATATTTCGACAACTCAATTTCAGCCACGCAATTTAAGCCTCAATTGCATTTTGTCTAATTTGGTTTGAAGTGAAAAATAGGCTGGCAGCACGCTGCTCATTGCACTCGATATTTAGTTGATGACTTTTTCGATGCAACTGCTGTTTTCATGAGCCATCGATTTGCTTACCAACGCACAGAATGCATTGAAAATGACTCGTAATTTACATTGAGTGCTCTCTATAGTGTAGTATGTACTAGGAGCTTGCGTTAAAACTCTAGCATTCAACAGTATCACTGTATTTTGGAACATTTTAGCCATCTGATGAGTAATTTTCATTCAAGAACCGTGATGGTTTTCAAACGACATACTTAATTTAAGTTTGCACCATTCTTCATAAATCTCAACAATGGTATTTTTTTTTATAAATCAAAATGAAATAATACAATTATAAAGTTTAAGTAACTTCATTTGAAGTATTATTGTTTTTTTTTTTTTCATTTTATTGATACTATTGTGTTGTTTTTTTAGTTGAATCATCTTTTTTATTTGCTTCTCAGTATCCCCAGAAGGTGACAACATTTTAATGGTAGTTGAAAATGTTATTATTTTTAAATTATTACACACAAAAAAAATTTCACCAACAACCAGTATTCATCATATTGATGATTTCATTCATTCATGTATATAACACAGCTTTACAAAAATCGATAAAAGGTTGGACCCATCGACATTGACATGTTCGTAAAACTAGTGACCATTCTGCGATTTTCTGCGAAAACGGTTCTTTTTTAAATAAAAATGTTTCAGGCTTTCATTTAAATTACAAATACATATTTTCATATTATAGAAATATAAAAATTTTTGGTTGAACATCTGACAAAATTTGTATGTACTTTATAGCGGAGACATCTCTATGAAAACGGTGCACCGCGGTGTTACAATACACCCAGAAAAAAATCCCTCAAATCCCATTAAAATTGGTCAATATTTGATTTAATAGTATACAAAAATAAATCTTTTCATATAAACTCAATGGCAATGTCATGGTATTTTCTAGTATTTAATGGTATTTTCCGATTAAAATAATAATTTATCCTATTGACTATTTTGAAAAGTAAAAAACTATTATTTATATAGTATTTTTTCTGGGTGTAAGAATTCATTTTAAAATGGAATTAAAATTTTTAAATGAATTCCCAGTCGGCACCTACACACATTTTTTATGATTATCGTAAATTACGATCATTTGACGATTCAAAATAATCATAAATTGCGATCATTTTTCGAATGTTTAAATCGTAAAAAAAGATTGTCAAAATTCATTATTGTTTTTCTAATCAAAAGTTCATTTAATAAAATACATAATATGTTCAATATTTTTAACAAGATTAAATAAATTGTTTTGCTGAAAACTTTATATCATTTGCTGTAATTATGAAGTATGTAAATGCATTTGGGAGCTTAATATAAAATTTAAATGCATTTACGTAATTTTATCGTTAAAAAAGTAGGAAAAAGCTCGTAAAAGAGTTAAAAATGATTATCATTTACTATTAAAATTTAATCGTAAAACATATTAAAAACGAGTTCGTTTGCGAACAAAAAACATCGTTTATAACGAGTATATAATCGTATTTTACGATCATAAACAATCGAAAATTTATAATATATGAGTGTTTATGATACCTCGTTACGATGGACAAATTAAGAACGAAACTGTATGCGTTTTCGAATCATTTACGATTCTCGTATACGATTGTTTTATTCATTATTTACGAATATTTGCTATCATTTACGAGGTCGTTTATGATAGTTTGGCCGGCTGGGTTAATATTGGAAAACCGTTTTCATATTCATACTCTTCAGCAAAACTATACAAAATGTTATTCAAATTTGCCACAAAAAATTATTAATTTTTTTATTATGAAAATATGACATCGTCACTATAATGCCAAAGGGGCGAATGTGCAATTTTTGACATTTGCGTTTTTTTACATTTTTGAATGTAGTTTTTCCAAAAGTCAAAACCAAATGGGCGAATTTGAAAAATTGAAAATCTTGTCATGCCAAAAGGGCAAATCTTTCCTTTTTCGCCATAACTATTTATTGGTACGAGATAAAATAGTAGTGTGAAGGCATTTATTGTTTGTTTTTAAAGCACCTATCGATCTGCATCATTGATTAAAAATATTTTGACAAACATTAATTTGCCATTTGTTATTTGCAGGAAAAAATGTTTGGCAAAATATTTTTAAATAATGATACAGATCGATAGGTGCTTTAAAAACTAACAATAAATGCCTTTACACTACTATTTTATCTCGTATCAATAAAAAGTTATGAGGAAAAAGAAAAGATTCGCCCTTTTGGCATGACAAGATTTTCAATTTTTCGAATTTTTGTTATTTGCAAGAAAATATTTTTAAGTAATGATGTAGATCGATAGGTGCTTTAAAAACAAACAATAAATGCCTTTAAAACACTATTTTATCTCGTACCAATAAATAGTTATGGCGAAAAAGGAAAGATTCGCCCCCTTTTGGCATGACAAGATTTTTAATTTTTCGAATTTTTGTTATTTCCAAGAAAATATTTTTAAATAATGATGCAAATCGATAGGTGCTTTAAAAACAAACAATAAATGCCTTTACACCAGTATTTTATCTCGTACCAATAAATAGTTATGGCGAAAAAAGAACGATTCGCCCTTTTGGCATGACAAGATTTTCAATTTTTCCAATTTCTTCGTTTTTTTGCTATAACTTTTTATTCGTGCAAGATAAAATAGTAGTTTAAAGGTACAAATTGTCTGTTTTTAAAACACCTATCGATTGGCATCATTATTGACAACAAAACTTCTTTCAAATAATAAATGGCAAATTAATGTTTGGCAAAATATTTTTAAATAATGATGCCAATAGATATGTGCTTTAAAAACAAACAATTAATTCCTTAACAACACTATTTTATTTTGAGCTAATAAAAAGTTATAGCATAAAAAACAAAAATATTTGCATTTTGGTCAGGATATAGCCTCACAAAATTCGTATTTATAATTCAATAAGTTGTCCAAATCCAAAGATATTTTATATACGTTATAATAATTCATGAATAAACCAAAATAACAGAAAAAATTGAAAAAAAAAATTTGTTTTTTCTAATTTTTATAGCACTTCAAACTTTAAAATTTGATTTCCCAACATTTTTAAAAATGCATATTCGCCCCTTTGATATGACAGTGACGATATGCACTTGGTTTTCAAATGCAAATTGAAACCGAAAACTAACTTATATAAAATGGTCCCTTGATTCACGTACATGTCGATTAATTTATATTTAAAATACATGAGTACTTTAAATATGAATTTTGAATTTAATTGTACAAAAAATCGCCACTCGAACGGATTTATATTTATATGTATTTCATAAGCGCCTATAAGCTTATATTCAAAAGCTCTAAGATGTGTTTGCAATTTTCTTTTTTTTTTTAATTTTGTTAACGCCAAAAATTAAAAGTTTCCTAGATATGATAATATTCAAAATAATTAATTAAAAATATATTTTATAAGCCAAATTTCACACATTTCGAAAAACCAAATATTTCGAAAAATAAATCCGCATATATTACAATTTTTTATATGCCTTGAACACTTTTCATGGAGTGGTTCTTAATGTGGGCATAATATATGAACTCAAAATACAAACAATAGACTGAACATAGCTGGACTAAACATAAAATTGGTGGACTTTATAAAGAGTATAAAAAGCCCACATTTATTACCTCTATTGTATTCTATATCTATTATGTGAACCTTGGCCTCAATTTTTAACCACTGCCATGCTTTCCATATAAATTGACTTCAACCACTTCGTTTGACTCTTATCCAAAGCTTTTTTCAAATGCACTTGACTCAAAGTAAAACCATGTTGTGGTCCATTGTACTGTCCTGACCATAGCCACATGTATGTGGGGGCGTTGCTTATTCTTTTGCCCTCTGTGCTCATATACGAGCTTAACAATGTCCTTGAAGCATTCGCACATGACTGTATGTGATGCTACTAGTATATTACATAGCTACAAGGTACCAACATTAAAGTTCATTAAAATTAATATAAAAAAAAAATATACCAGAAATTTACGTCTTATATCCCCATAAATTAAAAAATTATATAAAGTATAAAAAACAAAAAAAAAAAAATTAAAAATGTAATTGGGCGGACCACGCCTATATTTAAAATTTTGAAAGGCTAATATTTTATAGATTTGATTTTAATAATTTACGGATCAAATTTCCACTATGAAAACCCGGGAAATCATGAAAAAAAAATGTGGGCGGATCACGCCCATTTTTGGGCCACATATTTTTAGGTGAATTCTAAGAATACGTTTTACATTTTATAACTATACATTGAATACTTTTCGAGTTATTAGTCCCGAAAGAGTTATATAAATTTGACTTGTATGGGAGGTGGGCGTGTCCGTTGACCGATTTGGCTCATTTTCAAACTCGGTTCCTACTTTTGGCTAAAATATATTGAGACGAAATTTCATCGCATTCTGATCAGTATTTCTCAAGTTATTCTGTATTCGGACAGCAAGACAGCAAGACAGCAAGACGGCAAGACAGCAAGACAGCAAGACGGACAGACAGACAGACGGACATGGCTAAACGGACTCGGGTAGTGATGCTGATCAAGAATATATATACTTTTCCATACCGGACACGCCTCCTAAGGGGCGTTACAATATATGCACAAAGTTAATATACCCTGTACCTCATAGGTGTAGGGTATAAAAACAAAATATAGAAACATCATTAATAAAAGGCGTTTCATAAGCTTGTGAATTATAATAATTATTTAAGAAGTTAAATTTTTGAATATATGAACATTTCTAACTAAATTGATGAACAAAAATATACACATTTTCCAAATGGACATTTTACATATTTGACTTCTTTTTTTCGCTAGTTTAAATTTATTTTTTTATTTTACATTTTCTTATTTTAACATTTTTGACTTTTTTGATTCAGCCAGTAATTATTTCGGGAGTTTTCAGGTTTCTTTTTTTAAAAGTTAAATAACTAAAATGAACACCAGCTCCCTAACACATAACGTCACTGTCATGCCAAAAGGGGGAATGTGCATTTTTAAAAATGTTGGGAAATCAAATTTTAAAGTTTAAAGTGCTTCAAAAATTAGCAAAATTTATATTTTTTTTTTCAATTTTTTCTGTTATTTTGGTTTAATCGTCAGTTATTATAACGTATATAAAATATCTTTAGTTTTGGACAACCTACTGAATAATAAATACGGATTTTGTGAGGCTATATCCTGATCAAAACGCAAATATTTTTGTTTTTTTGTGCTATAAATTTTTATTAGCGCAATATAAAATAGTAATGTAAAGGCATTAATTACTTGCTTTTAAAGCATCTATCTATTGACATCATTAATTAAAAATATTTTGCCAAACATTAATTTGCCATTTGTTATTTGCAGGAAAAAAATGTATGGCAAAATATTGTTAAATAATGATGCCAATTTTCACCACTATTTTATCATGCACCAATAAAAAATTATAGCAAAAAAATGAAGAAATTGGAAAAATGGAAAATCTTGTCATGCCAAAAGGGCGAATCTTTTCGTTTTTTTACTATAAATCTTTAATGGTACAAGATAAAATAAATATGTTAAGCAATTATTGTTTGTTTTGAAAGCACCTATCGATTTGTATCATTAATTATAAATATTTTTCCAAAAAAATAACAAATGCAAATAACAAATGGCAAATTAATGTTTGGCAAAATGATGTAGATCGATAGGTGCTTTGATAACAAACAATAAATGCCTTTACACTACTATTTTATCTTATACCAATAAAAAGTTATGGCGAAAAAACGAAAAGTTTCGCCCTTTTGGCATGACAATATTTTCAATTTTTTAAATTCGCCCTTTTGGTTTTGTCTTTTGTGGCTAGAAATATCCAACAAAATGACACGCAATTTTGGCACAGCATACTTGAGGATAAACTATATTCAAAAATGTTAAAAATGCAAATGTCAAATATTGCAAATTCACCCCTTTGGCATGATAGTGATGATAAAACCTTAATGTCGAGACATATATCTTTCAGTTTTTTTATTATTTATAAATTATGTAGTTTCTGCGAATAATGTTAATTCTCATTTTATTTTTTTTTATTTTTTGTTTTACTTATGAGTATCTCCTCTATTTCAAATTTTACCTCCTTATCTCAATATTGGTGAATTTGAATTCATGGTCGCCATATTGAGTGTTTACAAAATAAATCAAAGTACCACCTTGAGCATACAAAATGCTCTCTCGACAAATCTCTACAAAAAATCCTGCCAAGTGAATGGGCTGTTTTGCGAAGGAGTAACATTTCCGAAAATTTAACCTTAAAGTGAAAAATTTCGTAGGGAACATTTAAGTGAAGTTTGGCGGGCAGATGTAATAAAACAAAATGAAAATAAAGCTAATAACTGTTTTATTGCTTCCACTGTTGACGCGCTGAACTCTTGGGAAAATTAATGCAACGATTTCTTATTTGGTGTCAAGTTTTGAGTTGGGCGTTAAGTATTCACTCACTTATTCAAACCAATTTTAAATCATGAATCAACTATTTAATACTTCATTTCTAAACAACTAAAAAATAGTTTTGAATATACCAAATTTAAAACACTTAAAATGAATTGACATTACAATAATAATAGCAACACCACAACCGATCATTGCCAATGACACTAATGCACTACAGTTCTTTGGCACTGTGTTGTCCGTCTGTTTGTACATATATGTGTCGCACTCACTCGCATGTGATTACACCCAGAAAAAAATTCCCTCAAATCCCATTAAAATTGGTCAATAGAACAATTATTGATTTAATAGTATACAAAAAATAAATCTTTTCATATAAACTTAATGGCAATGTCATGGTATTTTCTAGTATTTAATAGTATTTTCCGATTAAAATAATAATTTATCCTATTAACTATTTTTAATAGTAAAAAACTATTATTTATATAGTATTTTTTTCTGGGTGTATAACAATCGAAATTGAAGTTTTCGCAGCATAGGACTCAGTTACTTTCTGGATGAAGGATGGTTGAAGGGAAAGTACATTGAAAAAAAAATGGTTTTATTATTGAGCCATTCCACTCCAAATCGACCAAAAGTTGGAACTCCCCTTTTCGATTTCAATTAAATTTGGGCAACTTTAAAATGGTATCGAGATGCATTGACCAATTTTTGTTTACTTTTCCGACCACTATTTCCAAAGATACATGAGTTCATAGTTACAAAACATAACTCTTAAATAGATGTTTATATTGAAATATCTTTCGAACGAGATATGCTAGAAAATCTGTTGACGTTTCTTTTTAAAACTAAAAAAATAAGATTTTTATCAGTCGTAATTTCTAAACTTGAACATGTGGGCAGTGATCATTTTTCTCACACTTAAAATAGGACGTCCTTTAGAAGTACTTTTTTTTTCAATAATAAAACAAATATTAAATACTCATTTCAAATTTCAAAATAATATTTTTTTTTTCAGCATTGTATTTAAAAAAATATTTAAAAAAAAAAAAAAATTTTAATTTTATTGGAAAAGTAAAGGTTCAACAATTTTTTTATTTATTTTCGCTGATTTTGAAAATGGTGACAGTTTCTATTAAATTAGCTCTAGTTTTTGAGATATAGATTTTTTAATTTAAAAATAGCAATACAATATTTGAAAGGCTCAAAAACCTATCCGTTTTCTATCATTATGGATTATTGAAAACTAAAATTTAAGCCAATAAATGATACCGATTAAATAACATTAATATTTCATTTAATATGCTTAATTCAAATGTTTTCTACTCTTAATTGTGGTTTTTTTTAAAGTATTTTAAAATCATACATTTTCAGTGTAGCATAAGATAAACAATAGGTACAACACTCAAAATATTCAAGGCGAAATTATTAAAAATTCTTATTAAATAAAAAATTTACTATTTTGGAAATATTTCCATTTATTATAAGAGAATAATATATGGTGGTGTATGAGAAAGAGAGAGACAGAGTATGTGAGTTCATTCTTAATTCGTGGATTATTTTTAGAAATATTTTCATGAAATACGCGATTTTAAACACAAAAATATTTCGTAATTTTATGAAAGTTTCAGGAATATTTTCGTCAAATCCACTAATATTTTTGTGTATTTTATGCATGTTATATTTTGAGTGTATAGAGTGGACAGCGTATGAGAAAAGCAGTTTAGCGATGACCAGACTGACCACCATACGAACCATATTAATGATGAAGGAAATAACATTATGCTTATGGGGATAGTTTAAAATGGGAGGATTATGAAGAGTAGTCTGATGAACAGCATACAGTGTAGGCTATATGTAGTATGTTATTAAAGGGAGTCGTAAATGGTGTTTATAATCGGCGTTGCTGCGCAGTACCATCTGAATCAATGCCTGTAGATTATGGTGGGATTATTTCAATGGCAAAATAATATGCTTTATTTTGAGCACTTCGTAGTGCACTGCTCTATTGCCCATTGTTTAAGTAGTGGTTTTAATGGTTGTTTTAGTATTTTAGTAATTGCTACTATTTTCATATTAGATTTGTTGTTTTGTCGCTATTTTTGCATTATTCATTTCGGTGACTTTATGTTTTGTTGTTTTCATTTCCACGTTGGTCAGGTATTTCATTCAAACTGCCACATCTACATAATTAATACATAAAAAAGGAGTGAAATGAATGTACATAGAGAGATAGACAATTGCAAAAATAGGATTGAATAAGGCTGAAGTTTTGGTTTCAAATCTGGCAAAAAATAATTATGTATTTTCATTTATATGATTTGCATAATTCTGTATGAATTATGATACAAATATTGTAGAGACATCTATCGGCTTTTAGTGAAACTGAATAGACCAGACAAATTTTTTTGCAGGGTCAAGGTTGTTTTGAAACCTTTTTTTAACATTTTTCAATCTGAGAAAAGTGTAACTACGGCAACGTTATACCTTATTTTGGTCCTCGTTCACTCTTCATATTTTTATTTTGATCGGTTTATTTTTCATTAAATCTGAGCATAATATCTGTGCAAACATTTTGTATATTTATTTCTCCATCCGATGTGTGTAAAATCATATCGTAGTTTTCTCGTTTGAGTGATGCGACATGAGTGATGCATTGAAACGCACCAAATAACATCAAACAAAATATCTACATTAGAGTATACTATATTTTTTAATCACTACTGGCAGCAGCATAACAAATATTGTATGCATTTTGCTCACCTCTGTTTAGAATTATTGAATTTTAGTTGTGGTAATTCGATTTTTGCATTACTAAAGTGTGTTGCTAATGTCATTGATTTGAGCTCTTCAAAATATTAAAAATGGGTTTGAAAAATGATTATGAAAATTCTGTGGAAGATATACGTAAAAATATGAAAATATGGTAGAACTTTACTTTATAGGGCTTTCTCAAAAAAAATGCAACGCCCCTTAAAAGTGGCGGAGAGTGTCGAATAACTTTTAATATGTTTTCGAAAAAAAAAAATATTTTCAGTCGATTTTTTTCGGTTCCAGAATTTTTTTGGTAAATTATAAGGGGTTTTCAATATATAATTATTTCATTTTTCCACTTCTCTTTTCCTGGAATTTGAGTTTGAAAAAAAATATGTACCCTTGAGGTCACTTTTTTTTTAATTCTCAGCTCTGATTTATGCATTGTGCGGTATTTATTTTTTCCCGCCCACTACGTAATTATTCAAAAACCACTTACTTATTTCCTCGGTCGGTTTTCGATTTTTGGTCAGTTCCAGGAGTCCGAGCGACAAAAAAATTGTTTCGTCACTCTCCCTCCATACAGATTTTTATACCCTACACTAAGCGTGAAAGGGTATATTCAGTTTGGTACGCCGTTTGTAACACCCAGAAGGAAGCATCTCCGGTATGGAAAAGTATATATATTCTTGATCAGCATGACCTCCTGAGTCGATTTAGCGATGTCCGTCTGTCCGTCTGTCTGTCCGTCTGTCTGTCCGTCTGTCTGTCTGTCTGTCTGTCTGTTGAAATCCCTACTACTTTTAAAATTGAAGAGCTAGATAAATAACTTAGATTACTAATATACCTCTGTTGAAATCCCTACTACTTTTAAAATTGAAGAGCTAGATAAATAACTTAGATTACTAATATACCTACGCTGTATGTGCGAAAAAATTGGCGAGATCGGTCCATTGTGACCTATGATCCGACCACTTATGTTCAAATACCTCATATAAAATGTACATATAAAGATCAATTTTTATGTACACGTGCTTAGGTAAACTTTTTTGGTCAAATATATATTGACATCATGCTCAAGTACGTGATAATAATGTTTTCCGGCGAAAAGACTTGTGGTTCACAAAAAAAAAAAAAAACAAATTCGGTACACCTACCCATTTGTAAATATGGGTATCAAATGAATGGAAATTCTTCAGCGATTGAATGTTTGTAGTTATTTTCAGGATTCGTATACCCTGGTGACCTATCACTTTGAATGGTAACCACACATATGTGTAGGGTATTGATAGTCGGCTTAGACCGACTATAATTTTGATAATCCTAACTATCATAATTACACCTACTTTAAAATTTCCCATGTGATCTAACCTTTCCAACTGGTTATTTTTAATATGGACAACAAATTATTATTTTATACAAAACCTTACAATGTCAAAAATGTTATTTAAACAGAATGCATTAACATCATTTTGCATTTATTTTCGACATTTTTTCGTATTTTTTTTTTTTTTTTTAATTTATACAAACAATCAGAAAAACGTACTGTTTCTGAAAGTTTACTTCTAAGTGCCAGTCCCGTGCAAGAGTTAGCATGACATCCAATTTTTGAAAAATATTTTTCTATGTAAATTTTTATCTATAGCCATTTTAAGCTTGAACTCTACACCCAGAAAAAAATCATGGTAAATTAATGGTATTTCAATAGAAAAACAATAATTTATACTATTAAAATTGGTCCCATTAATTCAGTAATATTGGAACGGTAAGTACAATGTTTTGTTGTACCATAGATTTTATAATGTGCTCCTTTAATTACAATAAGCAAAACCTATAAATATTGAATGAACTTTTATAGTATAGTCGAATTACATTTTCCTAATAATTTATTAAAACAAAAGTGTATTTTAGTTAATTTATTGTATAATTTATTGTATAATTTATTTTAATTAAATGTCGAAACTGAAATTCACTTTTAAAAAATCCCACACATAAATGACACCTCTCGTTGCAAAAGATAAGAGCACATTCAATGTTCGCTTCAGTTTCCAATACTTGAGTCTGCATTTAGAGTCCGTCGCCACAATAGAAGTTCGATTCATTATTTAGTACCTGTAATAAAAAGAAAATGGTTAAATATAATGAATTTACATTAAATATATTAAGCCCTTACCAATGTCGCGTTTAATTATGTGGATTATTACAAAAAAAGCATGCGACCATTTTGAGCAAACACAAACACGTAGAATGACGTACAAAACGATCAAGTTTGTATTCGTGTTTATGTTTTATATGACGCGTTTATTATTATATGAGGAAACTATTAAAACAATAGTATTTATTCTATTAAAAATAATAATATTGAAATATTTAGATTTATGGTACTGCATTTTTCGAATACTATCAAATTAATTAGAAAACTTTTGATTTAAAAGGAAAAAACGATTCATTCATGAACCATAAGATCAATGGTCGTACCATTAAGTACTTAATGGGACCCTTTCTTCTGAGTGTAGCATATTATTTTCATGAAATTTACAAATATGCAAATTTTTTATTATTGGTATAAGTAAAGCTGTCAGACAATGTTGGTCTGACATTTCGACAAATATTTCAACACCGATACGTTCACATTTCCTAAAAAATTATGTTGCTTAGAGACATTGTAGATTCTGAACTGCAAACTACAAACTAAAAACCAAACAATGTTATTCTATTTGACGAAATTTCCTGTGAACTTTAGTGCTTTAAGCGCATCTCGAACACATACAGTAAGCTTTAGTATTTCAGGATTTCGTGTGGAGATAAAGAAATAGGTAGACTTACAAAAGCTGTGGAAAGAGCTGAAAGTCATTTCTCATCCAGCTACAGGCTCTTGGCCAAGCTGTCAACATCAATTTGAGTTTTGCTAGAAAGTTTGTATATTGTGTTAAATCTTGTGCAAAAAATCATGCAAAGTTGCTATTGTATTAGACTGTCGCGGCAGCAAGTTTTAGAGAAGATAACGATTGAGAATATATTTAATTTTAATTTTTTTTTGGATTTTTTTTTTGCTTTACAATTGGATTTGTTCGTTTTATTTTTGTTGTGATGTTGATTGGTACTTACCATTTTCAAGTGTATTTCAAAAAAGATGAATTCAAATTTAGAAATTGTATTTAATATTAGCTGGACCCGTGCACGACTCGTGCCAAGATTTTGTGAATTCATAGATATAAAGCGATTTTATTAATATAAAAGAACATTATTATTATTTTTTATATGAGGGGCCCGTGCTTCGCTGTGGAAGTTTTAATTGGTTTCATAAATGTAGTAACCAAATAATAATTCTCCGCCAAAACAACTTTTCTCAAAGACAATTCAGACAGTAGAATATTTCGCCGTAGAATTCTTCCCAGTAGAAATCTTCGCAGTAAGATTCTTCCCCATAGAACGCTTTACCTAAGAATTCTTCCCGGTAGAACTCTTCCCGGTAGAATTCTTCCCCGTAGAGTTTTTCCCAGTAGAAGTTTTAGTGTAGTTAGTTTTAATGTGGTGAGTTTTAGTGTGTTGAATTTTTAGTATAGTGAATTTTTAGTGTGGTGAGTTTTAGTGTGGTGAGTTTTGGTGTGGTGAGTTTTAGTGTGGTGAGTTTTAGTGTGGTGAATTTTTAGTGTAGTGAGTTTTATTGTGGTGAGTTTT
Source organism: Dryomyza anilis (assembly GCA_951804985.1). Taxonomy (NCBI): domain Eukaryota; kingdom Metazoa; phylum Arthropoda; class Insecta; order Diptera; family Dryomyzidae; genus Dryomyza; species Dryomyza anilis. The sequence continues at coordinate 26,253,937 of OX638131.1, forward strand.
AGTGCGGTGAGTTTTAGTGTGGTGAATTTTGGTGTAGTGAGTTTTAGCGTGGTGAGTTTTAGTTTGGTGAGTTTTAGTGTGGTGAGTTTTAGTGTGGTGAGTTTTGGTGTGGTGAGTTTTAGTGGTGAATTTTGGTGTAGTGAGTTTCAGCGTGGTGAGTTTTAGTTTGGTGAATTTTTAGTGTAGTGAGTTTTATTGTGGTGAGTTTTAGTGCGGTGAGTTTTAGTGTGGTGAATTTTGGTGTAGTGAGTTTTAGCGTGGTGAGTTTTAGTTTGGTGAGTTTTAGTGTGGTGAGTTTTAGTGTGGTGAGTTTTGGTGTGGTGAGTTTTAGTGTGGTGAATTTTGGTGTAGTGAGTTTCAGCGTGGTGAGTTTTAGTTTGGTGAGTTTTAGTGTGGTGAGTTTTAGTGTGGTGAATTTTAGTTTTTTGTTTCATCTTTTTAGATTGTGTATGTGCTGAGTTATGTCGTTTTGAAAGTTTAGGTTGTATGGGAGGTACCACGCCCCTTTGTCCAATCCCGCCCATATATAGCCTATGACACCCTCCGGACTCCTTAGTATCATGTGGCAAAATTTCAGTTAAATCGGTTCAGCGGTTTAGACGTGAGGCTGGAACAAACAGACAGACAGACAGACAGACAGACAGACAGACAGACAGACAGACAGACTGACAGACGGACCAAGAGTTTTATATATATAGATACAAAACATATGAATTGTAATTCAGAAATTTGATTTTAATTTCAAAAACATTCTGTTTTAATTCAGAAATATCATTTGAAAACAAAATAACGAGATAATTGAAGTTTTCTCGTAACGAGAACTATTTATAAATCGAACTAATAGAAAACATCAATTCGTATTAAACTTTACGACAAGCTAAACTTCAGCCGATATAACAATGATGTAGTAAATATTTCTCGGAGTGAGTTCGAGAACTATTTGAGGCATCGAAGGCTTCGAGACATGGCAGACTATACTTTTCCAATACGATTATGCTTTCTTCTGGGTATTGCAAAAGGCGTACCAAACTTTCACTCTTAGTATAGGGTATAGACTAATGCGGGCGTCAAAAATGAAAAACAGCAATAACAGCAACTCTTATTTGTAATTATCAACAGTATTAAATAAATGAAAAATAATTTAAATTTTGATTTCATTTGTACCATTTAATTTTGACCGAATCTATTTTTGTAGTTCTTTTACAAATAAGCGCTTGTGTATACTTAATATTAAGAATATTTTCAGTTAAATAATCATGTATGTTAATGATACGCTGCAGCAAAAAACGTACAACACTTGTCTCTCGATGCCTTGTCTCTCGATGCTCCTGTGAAATGAATATGAAATTAATTAAAAATCACCAATAATACTATGTACGATATTAAGTTAATTAAAAAGTGATTTCTGTCTGTCGAAATCATTTTAAAATCGTAAATATTTATATTAAACATGTTGAGTTGCTTATTTTATCAAGTAATTGCATGAACGAACACTTGAAATTAAAAATGCTTTTGTGAAGAAATTTAATTTATTTATCATGGCAATTGGTTTTTGTTTTATAATATTTGATTCTTTTACAAAGCACACTTTGAAAGCACCCGCATTATGAATGCTCATTAAAAAAAGGCTCTGACAAATGTTGTCATAGATTTAATCTGTTTTTTTTATTTATATTTTTAATGAAATACCTACTGACATATTTAGTGCATTCTGGCTCATGACAAACTAATCCAGTCACTTTATATTCTCTCTTACACTTCTTTTTCCAATAGTCTATATGACTATGTTGTTTGACTCGTTTGTAAGCCTTGTTTATTAAGTTAAATGCATCCTGTTGTGGGACAGTCTCCGCACCTGAGCTAAACGATACAAAGCAGCAGACTGAATGCATCCTGTCACAGCAGGATTTATCTTATAATATTTTACAATTTTGTTTTTGTTTGCATTTTCTTTTATTGGTTTCTCTGCCTTTATGTTTTTAGAACTTTTTTTTAGTTTGTATTTTACTGTAGAAACGTCCTTGAACACGATATTGCTTATAGCATTGAATAAGACTCCATCTGTTAATTCATTTTTCGATTTTATTTTTAACTAGCTGGACCCGTGCACGACTCGTGCAAAGATTTTGTGAATGCAAGGATATGGAGCAATTTTATTAATATAAAAAACATTTTTAATATTTATATCAGAGACCCGTGCTTCGCTGTGGACGTTTTTTTTATTGATTTTATAAATGTAGTAACCAAAACAAAACTAATTCTCCGCTAAAACAACTCTTCTTTTGGACAATTCTTTCTCAGACTGTGCTTCCCCGTAGAATTCTTCCCGTAGAAGCTTTAGTGTGGTGAGTTTCGGAGTGATGAGTTTAGGCGTGGGGAATTTTGACGTGGTGAGTTTTAGTGTGTTAAATATGAGTGTACTGAATTTGGTTGGGTTGAATTTTAGTGTGGTGAGTTTTAGTGTGGTGAATTTGAGTGTGGTGAATTTTAGTGCGGTGAATATTGGAGTGTTGAGTTTCAATGTGTGAGTTTTAGTGTGGTGAATTTTAATGTGGTGTGTTTGAGTGTGGTGAATTTTAGTGTGGTGAGTTTTAGTGTGGTGAGTTTTATTGTGGTGAATTTTAGTGTGGTGAATGTTAGAGTGATTGATTTTGTGTTTTTGCTTTTGTGTTTTGCTTTTCTGTTTATGCTTTTGTTTTTGTGTTTTTTGCATTTATGTTTTGCTTTTGTTTTTTTTTTATGCTTTTGTTCTTTGTATTTGCTTTTAATTTTGTTTTTCCATCCTTTTTTTTATTTTTCTGTTGTTTTTGCGTTATTGCTTTATTTTTGTGCTTTTTACTTTTGTTTTTGTGTTTGATTTTTGCTTTTGTGTGTTTGCTTTTTTTTGTATCTAAGTTTTTTGTTTCATCTTCTTAGTAAATCCAATGTTATAACGCGTTAAAAGTTTAGGTTGTATGGGAGTTGCCACGCCCCTTTGTCCAATCCCGTCCATATGTAGCCTATGTCACACTCCGGATTCCATGGTATCCTCGTGCAATTCCAGTCAGATCGGTTTAGCGGTTTAGACGTGATGCTGGAACAAACAGACAGACTGACAGATACACAGACTGACAGACGGACCAAGCGTTTTATATATATAGGGTGTGTGCGAATTCGACTAAATTGCTGACTAAACTAAATTGAACGGCTTTTCATTTGATCATTAATTCGGTAACCGGTAATTTTTAAAGTCCATAATCGATGGATTATCATATGTCTGTTTGCTGTCATCCAATTTAGTTTCCTCGAAAATTTGCTAAATGGAACATTCAAACACTGCATTACCGACAAAATTTAGTTTAGTTAGCAATTAAGTCTAATTCGCACACACCTATAGATTACAATTTATTAAAAATATAACAATTGGAATAAAATGATTATTTTTTTTTTTTAATTTATATCGTATATAATTACGATAATAAACCAATTATTTTATACAGGGATATTATCAATTTATTTTCAATTTCCTGCTTCGCAATTACAAGTTATACTATGGCCTAGTATGTCGTCGTGGGTTTATTGGGTGCTAAACGATACAAAGCAGCAGACTGAATGCATCCTGTCACAGCAGGATTTATCTTATAATATTTTACAATTTTGTTTTTGTTTGCATTTTCTTTTATTGGTTTCTCTGCCTTTATGTTTTTAGAACTTTTTTTTAGTTTGTATTTTACTGTAGAAACGTCCTTGAACACGATATTGCTTATAGCATTGAATAAGACTCCATCTGTTAATTCATTTTTCGATTTTATTTTTAACTAGCTGGACCCGTGCACGACTCGTGCAAAGATTTTGTGAATGCAAGGATATGGAGCAATTTTATTAATATAAAAAACATTTTTAATATTTATATCAGAGACCCGTGCTTCGCTGTGGACGTTTTTTTTATTGATTTTATAAATGTAGTAACCAAAACAAAACTAATTCTCCGCTAAAACAACTCTTCTTTTGGACAATTCTTTCTCAGACTGTGCTTCCCCGTAGAATTCTTCCCGTAGAAGCTTTAGTGTGGTGAGTTTCGGAGTGATGAGTTTAGGCGTGGGGAATTTTGACGTGGTGAGTTTTAGTGTGTTAAATATGAGTGTACTGAATTTGGTTGGGTTGAATTTTAGTGTGGTGAGTTTTAGTGTGGTGAATTTGAGTGTGGTGAATTTTAGTGCGGTGAATATTGGAGTGTTGAGTTTCAATGTGTGAGTTTTAGTGTGGTGAATTTTAATGTGGTGTGTTTGAGTGTGGTGAATTTTAGTGTGGTGAGTTTTAGTGTGGTGAGTTTTATTGTGGTGAATTTTAGTGTGGTGAATGTTAGAGTGATTGATTTTGTGTTTTTGCTTTTGTGTTTTGCTTTTCTGTTTATGCTTTTGTTTTTGTGTTTTTTGCATTTATGTTTTGCTTTTGTTTTTTTTTTATGCTTTTGTTCTTTGTATTTGCTTTTAATTTTGTTTTTCCATCCTTTTTTTTATTTTTCTGTTGTTTTTGCGTTATTGCTTTATTTTTGTGCTTTTTACTTTTGTTTTTGTGTTTGATTTTTGCTTTTGTGTGTTTGCTTTTTTTTGTATCTAAGTTTTTTGTTTCATCTTCTTAGTAAATCCAATGTTATAACGCGTTAAAAGTTTAGGTTGTATGGGAGTTGCCACGCCCCTTTGTCCAATCCCGTCCATATGTAGCCTATGTCACACTCCGGATTCCATGGTATCCTCGTGCAATTCCAGTCAGATCGGTTTAGCGGTTTAGACGTGATGCTGGAACAAACAGACAGACTGACAGATACACAGACTGACAGACGGACCAAGCGTTTTATATATATAGGGTGTGTGCGAATTCGACTAAATTGCTGACTAAACTAAATTGAACGGCTTTTCATTTGATCATTAATTCGGTAACCGGTAATTTTTAAAGTCCATAATCGATGGATTATCATATGTCTGTTTGCTGTCATCCAATTTAGTTTCCTCGAAAATTTGCTAAATGGAACATTCAAACACTGCATTACCGACAAAATTTAGTTTAGTTAGCAATTAAGTCTAATTCGCACACACCTATAGATTACAATTTATTAAAAATATAACAATTGGAATAAAATGATTATTTTTTTTTTTTAATTTATATCGTATATAATTACGATAATAAACCAATTATTTTATACAGGGATATTATCAATTTATTTTCAATTTCCTGCTTCGCAATTACAAGTTATACTATGGCCTAGTATGTCGTCGTGGGTTTATTGGGTGTTGTAATATTGTTAAAATGATGGCAGTGTACTTAAGAACCCACGTAGTCAATTTTCTTTTGGCGCTACAATTTCTAATTTCCTCAGGAAATGTAAAAGCAGAATTTCAATGTTTTTCAAAAGCATTTCTGCGTATTGCAGTCAAAGGATAGACAAATGAAGTAAAATAACTAAAAACAAAAATTAAATTAAAAGTGGTTCATCGCATTGCATTTGATACATTTTACAGAAATAAAATTGTATAACATTTTTAATTTTTTCTATAAACACGAATCATTCCCAGTCTGCCATTTATTGCGATATCGATACAAGATCAATGTGAGAAGAATGAGATTTCATATGATATTTGCCACTTCCTAGTCTGCCATGTCTCGGAGGCCTTCGAAGCTTCGAATTTTTATTGAATAACTTCGAGAAAAAAGTTCGATCTCGATGCTTTATTGATTCTAATTTTTGTTATTTCTCGTACATTCAAATTCATTGACAAGATACGATATATAAACATTTATCGCATCGATATCATAATATTTTTCGAAGCAATATCGAACATTGATCATTTTCTCATCGATATCTTTCCGATTTCAAAAAATGTCTCGTACCGAGAAGACTCCGACAAAACGTATCGATATCTACCTACCATGTAGGTCCAATTTGACACCCGATATCGGTACGAGAAAGTGTCCGACATCGTGCGATTTCTCCTATTTTTCGCATTGATCTCGTAACGATTTTGAAACGAATGGCATACTGGGTTTACGTAGCGATATCGAGCGTCAAATTAGATCTAAAACGTAGGTATGACAAATTTCTTTGAAAAAGTTACGAAATCGTACAAAAAAAATGAAAAACTGATACGAAATATCTATAGATATTGTATCTTTTGAAAGAAATTTAAAGTATGAGAAATTTAAAAAATTAGAATCGATAAAACAACGAAATCAAAATTTTTATCGAAGTTATTCGAGAATGGCATCGGTTGTCTCCGCACGCTAAAAAAAAATAGGTCTCCCAAACATAATTTTGCAGGCGTTACCATATATGTTTGGAATTTTATGTAAACATAATATTGTTACGAGAAGAGGTTATTTGCTCCACTGTGCAAGCAATCAACAATAATAAATGAGACGCATGACAATTCAGCGCACTAAGAAATGTGTTAGAAAGAGACGGAAGATCACTCAGCGCACTAAGTAATGTGTTAGAAAGAGATGGAAGATCAGCACATTAAAACACATGAGTGCAAATGAGATGCCAATAGCATGCGTCATTCGCGAAACGACTAAGAAGGTTCTCGAAACATGTCGAAGCTTGTCGAAACGTTTCGAACTGATGCATATATATGATGCGTATATAATGGCGCCGCAATTGAGGTACAGCGCTTGAGTTGTGAACTAGCGCGTCTCGTGAGTGATCATTGTTAAGCTAAATTGTATAAATTCAGCAGTTGATATAAGTGATTATTCTTTAAGTTGTTTTATAAATAAATGAAGTTAATTAATAGTAGTTGCATTAATACTAGTTAAATCCAAATATAAGTGTGTTTTTATTTTGTACACAATCCAGCGATACAAACTCGTAGAACAGTTTTCCGTAGACTGAATGTTCGTAACAATATATAACTACCTGAAAAATCCTTTGTGAATAGGGTTGTATTGAGACTTGAACAGATGTTGTCCCTTGAAATGGTGTATGTTCTAATAGAAACTTAATAATTACTACAATCGAAACAATATAAATATTTGAAACGAAACATAAATATGTTCAATATAAAACATGATTCGCAACGACCTGAATATAAATATGTTCCCAGAGAAAAACTTGTCAGTTGTTTCAATTGATAAAGTAGTATGTTTTTCACAAAAACATACCTAAATATTTTTGGATAGAAATCTTGAAAATAAAATAAAAATAAAATATTGTTTTTTTTTTATATTAATTTCTATTGAAAATCATTAAACACTGTGCGATGTTATAATATCAGAAAATAGCGGCCAGAGTGCCAACTTCTTATACAAGATAAATAAGAATACTTTTATTGCAAGAATACTTTTATTTATATTTAAAATACTTTTTTTGTTTGTTTTCAAATATCAATATGTTTAAGAGGACCAAAAAGTACTTCAAACGACGACAAAGGGACATAGGTAGAAAATGCTGCGCAACGTTGCCAACATCGTCTGTCGATAAATAACCGAATGAAGACGAGTGTTGCGAACATACGTTATAATTAGATTTGTATATTATTTACTGCTTTTTTTTTTGAAACATAGTTATAACCAGGGATTGGACATGTAATTTTTTTAACGCATTTTTCATTTTTTGCATTTTTTAGTCGTTAAGTCATTTCTTTTAATTATTTATAATTTAAGGTGATTATTTGTAGAATTTCTAAGATTCTTCTTGATATTATGCAATTCTAAAGTAGATTTTAAACGGAAGTGAGACATCTTTGGTCTTAATTTGTACTACTATTTCTGTCTTTATTAGTTTTATCCCTACAGTGAAGTTGAAATCAAAAATATGGCATCGCAAGTTAATAAATTTATGAATAACTAGCTTTTATTTAAGTATATTCGTTTAATTTGAAATTAAAAAGGAAATGGCCTATGAAAGATATGGCTGAAACGAAAGAAAACCAGTTGGGAAGGTTATATCACATGGGAAATTTTAAAGTAGGTGTTATTATGATAGTTGGGATTATCAAAATTATAGTCGGTCTAAGCCGACTATAAATACCCTACACATATGTGTGGTTACCATTCAAAGTGATATATAGGTCACCAGGGTATACGAATCCTGAAAATAACTACAAACATTCAATCGCTGAAGAATTTACATTCATTTGATACCCATATTTACAAATGGGTAGGTGTACCGAATTTCGATTTTTTTTTTGTGAACCACATGTCTTTTCGGCGGAAAACATTTTTATCATGTATTTGAGCATGATATCAATATATATTTGACCAAAAAAGTTTACCTAAGCACGTATACATAAAAAATGATCTTTATATGCACATTTTATATGAGGTATTTGAACATAAGTTGTCGGATCATAGGTCACAATGGACCGATCTCGCACATACAGCGTAGGTATATTAGTAATCTAAGTTATAAGTTTCATTTATCTAGCTCTTCAATTTTAAAAGTAGTAGGGATTTCAACAGACAGACGGACAGACAGACAGACGGACAGACAGACGGACAGACGGACATCGCTAAATCGACTCAGAAGGTCATGCTGATCAAGAATATATATACTTTTCCATACCGGAGATGCTTCCTTCTGGGTGTTACAAACGGCGTACCAAACTGAATATACCCTTTCACTCTTAGTGTAGGGTATAAATATCGTATTAGAAATAAATAAAAAACGACTTTAAAATAAAATGTTTTGAACATTACAAATAACTAAACCAGAGTAAAACGTACATAATTTATTGAATTAAAGTCTCAACTGCAATATAGTAGTACGCTGCTGATCTTTTCAATTCATTTCTCTTAAGCATATTACAAATTTTATTTATTTTTTACAAAAAATTTAAATTTCAGCAAAAAATTAAATATTCAGAAAAAAAAATTAAATTATCGCTCAAAATCAATTTTTTACAACTTAAATAATTATTTTACTATTATTAAACTTTTCACTTAATAAAATGTGTTTTTTTTAATACATTTTTATTTAAAATTGTAGCACAAAAGTTTCATTAAAAACAGCAACAGCATATTGTTACCAAAGCTCAGTCTACTGAAAACTGTTCTCCAAGTTTGTATCTTTAGATTGTGTAAAAATAAAAACAAACACTTGCTGCACAGTGGAGCAAATTACGGCTATTCTTAACAATATATTAAAATTGAATACTTTTTTTATTGCAAAAAAAAATCATAGAAATGTTATAACCATACGATATACGGGCCATTCCACACCAAATCGACCAGCGGTTGGAACTCACCTTCTTCGATTTCAATCAAATTTTGGCAACTGATAAAGGGTATCGAGACATGCACTAAACAATTTTTTTTATTTTTTCCGACCACTACTTCCAGAGATACAGTGGCTCAAAGTTGGAAAAAAAGTGCAAAAATCACTTTTGTACTGTTGTTCATATTTAAATATCTCTTGAACTAGAAATGCTAGAAACTCCCTTAATGGCTCGTTTTAAAGCTAATAGAACAAGCTTTTAGAAAAATTAAGTTGTAATTTCCAAACGGTAACATGTGGCCCGTGGTCATTATCGTTGCACTTTCAAATTGATGTCCTTAAAAAGGACCCTTTTTAAAATTCTGAAAAAAATCCTAAGTTTTCGTCAATTTATTATAAATGTTCATACAAAATTTCAAGATGATATTTTGATGGCATCATATTTTAGAAAATTATTTTCTAAATTTTATCAATATTTTTTGTATTAAAAAAATATATATTTTTTTCAAAAGTAAAATTTGCAATAGTTTTTCAATGTATTTGTAACTCTAATTTCGAAAATGGCGTCAGTTTCATCAAATTATCTCTAGTTTTTGAAATATATACCATTTTGAAATATATAACAACATGCCAAAATCAATATCTTAAAAACTAGATTGAATATGATAAAACTGACTTCATTTTAGAAATCAGAGTTATATATATATTCAGGAGTTACTACAACTTTTACTGTAGAAAAAAAAAGTATTTTTTATACAAAAAATAAATAAAAATTTAGAATATATTTTTTTAAAATATGATGCCGCCAAAATGCCATCTTAAAATATTGCATGAACATTTATAATAAATTGACGAAAACTTAGGATTTTTTTCAGAATTTTAAAAAGGGTCCTTTTTAAGGACCACAATTTTGAAGAGCAAGGATAATGACCACGGCCCACATGTTACCGTTACAACGTAATTTTTCTAAAAGCTTGTTCTATTAGCTTTAAAACGAGCCATTAACGGAGTTTCTAGCATTTCTAGTTCAAGAGATATTTAAATATGAACAACAGTACAAAAGTGATTTTTGGCACTTTTTTTCCAACTTTGAGCCACTGTATCTCTGGAAGTAGTGGTCGGAAAAAAAATAAAATTGTTTAGTGCATGTCTCGATACCCTTTATCAGTTGCCAAAAGTTCGTTAAGATCGAAAAGGTAAAATCTCAAATTTGACTTTTTTTGGTCGATTTGGTGTGGAATGGCCCATACATCCATTTATAAATCATTCAACAATCAAATTAAAGTTAAAAATTAAAATACCGCTGTCGCCACAGGAGTTGATAATAGCAGCAGACGCTTTTGTTATTTCCATAGTTACTGCTGATAAATTGTGGCATAATTAGCGCAGGAAGTACTGGCTGCTTGTTTGCCACATCATAACGACAAAAACAAGAGCAGCAACAGTAGGAAGAACGGGTCGAAAACAACACCAAACAACAAGAACCTTTGAATGCTGCAGTTGAGACAAATTAAAAGTGCAGTTTGTTGGCAGCAACGCCGTGTGAAAGCCATCAAGTGCAAGTGAACGGAAGCAACTACAACTGTAACAAAATAAAAATTAAAAAAAAAACAATTACGACCGGAAAGTGCAGCAACTGAAGCAACATTGGTCCCGTTGGCAAAACAATTGCTACACGAACAACTCTATTGTTTCAGCAACTGAGACGATAGCTTGAGTTAAGTCCCAACGCAGCATTGAGAGAACAATGTTAAAATAAAATAAATTATATTAAATATCATTTTTTCTACTATAGGTTATTGCACTTTTTTCTGAAAAATTATTTCCTAAGTGATTATTTCTAACACTTTTGTGAAGAATTCTTCGCCGAAAATGTTTTTCGAACCATTGCAACCATAGACAATTCTTTCCTCAATCAAATTTTCTCTGAATAATCCTTGCCCTGACAATACTTCCTTTCATTCTCAAGACCGAGAAAGTTCTTCTGGTGAATAATCAGGGACAGCAAAGTACGGGAATCAGAACCGATCGTGTCGTTATTAATAAAATGAGTGGAATCTGAATCTGAACACATATAATTTTTTGGCTCAACCGGAATCGGAAAAGGAACTTCTATTTTAAAAAAAATTTAAACAAGATCCGGAACCAATACCCTAAGAGTTTTAGTCTCAGTCAGGGACAAGAAAGAACTATAATCGGAACCGTTTTGATGTTTGAAACCGAAATCGGAACAGTTATTAAAAAATGTGTGGATTCAGAACCGGAATCGGAACTCATATATTTTGTTTTGACTAAAAACGGAATCGGAATCCATTTTTTAAATCTTGAAACCGGAACCGATATTGCAAAGAGTTTCAGTCCCTGTACCAATCCCAATTAATACACGTAACAATTCATTTTAGTTGGAATTCTTCCCCCATACAATTCTTCCCCACAAAATTAATTTTCATAAAAATGCCTCCCCAAATTATTCATGCCGATACATTTTCCTCACCGATACAGTTTTCCCCCAAAATAATACAGAATTTGTAACTACAAATTTATCACCATATTTCATAAACAAAATTATTAATTTTACGTAAAATTAAAACATTTCAGCAAATATAAAAAGTCAGTCAAAACCCTTCCAACATTTGAATAGAAATATAAATAGATTTCCAGCTTATGTCATACAATCGCATTCATGGCAATGAAAATACGAAATTTCAAGTGATAGAAATTCTTTTGTAAACTACTATAGATGCGTTAAGAATGTCATGTAAATGCCATGTCATTCAGGCTAATAAATGCCATTTGTTCAGAAATAACATTTTCTATTGTGTAACAATTGCTCTGCATTATTGTCTGTTCTCTGCATTTCGTTCATTTCTGCAACGGTATTGTCTCGAAATACTACAGATATTCTGTGCAAAATACATAAGAAGTATAGTGTAAATCCTGCATTGACAATTGTTTGCAAATTTAAGGGTCGGTCAGTTGACTAGTGCTGGCAAACCACAGAGTATTCTTTAAAACACTTCAATTCAATGCACTTCAGTGAACCGCATCACGCACTTTACCAAAGAATACAGTGTGTGGGTGTTTTAAAAAAGTATATGTGTATTTTTACAAGACGACTCCTGTAAAGTGCCACCCAAGTATCCTAAGTAAGCGGATTTGTTTTAAGACTTCATGAGTGTATGAAAGGGAATTATGTTACAAACTTTTGGATGGTTATGTGTAACAATTATTTTTTTTTATATTTTTTAGAATAAACAAAATTATAGGAAATTTAAGTACACACTTAATAGAACGTATAAAAAAGTCATCTATGGATATCACATATCGTCACTGTCATGCCAAAGGGGCGAATGTGCATTTTTAAAAATGTTAGGAAATCTAATTTTAAAGTTTGAAGTGCTTTAAAAAGTAGTAGAGTTTAGTATTTTTCCATTTTTTTCTGTTATGTTGGTTTACTCATCAATTACTATAACGTATATAAAATATGTTTGGATTTAGACAACTTCAGAATTATAAATACGGTTTTTGTGAGGCTATATTCTGACCAAAACGTAAATGTTTTTGTTTTTATACTATAACTTTTTATTGGCGCATGATTAAATAGTAATGTAAAGGCAGTTATTGTTTGTTTTTAAAGCACCTATCGCATTGGCTTTATAATTTTAAAAAATTTTGCCGAACATTAATTTGCAATTTGTTATTTGCTGAAAAAATATTTGGCAAAATATTTTATAATAATGATGCCAATCTTTAGGTTTTTTTTTTAAATAAACAATTCACACCACTATTTTATCTTGCACCAATAAAAAGTTATAGCAAAAAAAACCAAAAAATTCGCCCTTTTTATATAACATTTTCAATTTTTCGAATTCGCCATTTTGTTTTGTCTTGTAAAAAAATGCAAATGTCAAAAATTACACATTCTACCCTTTCCCTAGTGGAAATTTGCCCGATGCGCCATCGGGAAATTATCGGGGTTTCGTCAGGTAACCCAAATATGATCATTGCCTTGTCATGCCCTTATCATGCTCACCATAGCAGGGTTTACATTATCTAAACAGCCAATGGTCCCGATCAAAGCTACATTAGTTGTTCCTCATAAAGAAATTTTCATCGGGCAATGATCAGGTTTCAATGAGGTATGATATTTTATTTCATCGGGTATTTGTAGTGCTTTTGTATGCTCATGTTTTAACAAGGCAATGGTCAGATAAATAATGATATGGGGAATTACCCGATCAGTACATGATCATTGCCTGACGTGAGTACATGATCAGGTCACTGCGTTACAAGGACATCGTGGGCCTCGTCATATCCCGATCATCTCAAATAATGACATGATCAGTTCATGAGCATGGCCCTACCAAAATTTCTACTAGGGTTTGTTATGAAAGTGACAATACCCAGTCTGTCATGTCTCGGAGAACTCCGATATCTCGAATTTTTATCGATAACTTCGAGAAAAAATTCGATCTCGTTGCTTTATCGATTTTAATTTTTATAATTTCTCGCATATTCAAATTCATTGACAAAATACGATATATAAACATTTAGATCGTAATATTTTTCGAAGCAATATTAAACTTTTATATTTTTTTTTCATCGATATCGTTCCGATATTAAAAAATTTCTCGTCCGAGAAAACTTCGACAAAACGCATCGATATCTTCCTACCATGTAGTTCCAATTTGACGCTCTTTGTCGGTACTAGAAAGTGTCCGATATCGTGTGATTTCTCCTTTTTCTCGTATTGATCTCGTAACGATTTCGAAACGAATGTCATACTGGGTATGTACATTGTTTCTGTTTATGGTAGGTACTAATTTTGACTTAGTAGTCTGTTTTTATGTATTTATTTTACAGTTTAAATTTGCTAAAGATTTGTTTAAATTTCCTCTTAAAGTTATAGTGCACAGAAACTAAATCATATTTTTATCCCATAAAACTAATTTAGTACCTTAAAGTTTATTTTTGAAATTTACAGCAATTTCATTAAAGTTTTCAACTCTCACAGCCGAGGATCATAAATAATGCAACCCATTTTAATAACCACGTTTATGTTACAGACGCCACTGGCCGTGGACAGTACCTCTTTGTTGTTGGCTGTGTGCTGTGCAAACAACACTGAACTCGACTCAATTGAGTCCAGTACAATTCAACTCATAAATGCCAAATTTCCAGCAGTAAGGCATAAAATAAACATGAAAACTTTTAGTCTAGAGTCTTAACTTGTGTGCCAGGGTCAGGATGCAACAAGGCCTTCTGGCCACCCATGGACTATCTCCATTTACCACTTCTAGTAGAGCCCGCTGTGCGCAGAGTGAACATTTACAAAAATTGCACAGATGAATGCAACCGCCATAACTCCATTAAAAAGAGTGAAAATTTTGTAGTGCATTTTCTGGGCGCATTTTTTTTACAAAAATAGCAGAATCTTTCTCACAAAAACATCATTGGTGTTTCACATAACTTTGACTATTTTTCATTTTTCCCACACGCAGTGCGAAATATAGCCGGTCGCCATGAGCAACCTTTAACGAGTCGTGTTGTTTACCATTTGTCTTTGTCTCTCGTGCTCTCCCTCTTCTGAAACTTCATCAGCCTCCAGTGACAGCCCAAAGGCTTCATTCGCACTGACAGCACATTTCAGCAACCTGTTCGGGACTCGCTACGTTTAGAAGGAGACGAGCGATATGCGGTGTCGTGTCGCAGTTGACACAACTGCTGTGAGCGAGACAACCAGTGAGTGTGTGAGTAAAGCTGGTGAATAATAAATATTTAATTTCACAAAAGTTCGTTAGCGTTCACTACCGCAAAATGTGAGTAAAAGGCTTGTTTTCTGCTCAGCTTGACGTTGAGATTGCCTTTGAAAAGTTTGAGCCTGCAATGGTTTTTATTTTTCAGTAAATTCTTCTTTATTGTCATTGATGTTGGCACTGATTTGCATTTCATTGTTTGTCAATGAATATGAAAAATATCATCGTCGTTCTCTACAGGTATCTATGGTGATGATTGCAGGTGTTGCTATATAAAATTATTAAAAATTGATTGACATGGTACTATTTTCTGAATTTCTTTTCACATTGTTTTATATTCTGGTATTTTTGGAATTTTTACTATGTATTTGATAAGTCATACAAACGTTGGCATCATGGGATGCACATTTTCTGGAAATAATTCAATTATATGACAAATAATAATTTCATTTGCTTCTAATTTGATGTTATTTGCTGTGACATCATTTTATGGTCCATCATTGAATTGTTTTTACTTACCTCACTAGAATAACTTAGCTGAACATATCATAGTCAGATCATGTTTTTCAAGGATTGAAACCTAAACGAATAACGATTTCGATTTCGGTTTCGGTTTTTTCCGCGTTTCGGTTACGGTTTCGGTTTTAAGTTTTTATAACGAAACGGTTTCGGTATACCGGTTCCATGTTACGGTTTTGGTTTTGATTTCGGTTATTGTATACATTTTTCTTTATTTCCATATTTTTCAAATAATTTTACATTTTTTATATGGTGCTAAATTATGATACTGGGGTAAAGTAGGAAACGTAATTTAAACATTGTTTGTTGTTATTTTAGTCAAAATATTGTGTTATATGAATTATTTAATTGATTACGCCAAGAAAAAAATTGAATTTAAAATTTCGTGACCACAAAACCAATGAAAAGCAACATATTGACCACCTGATATCTGATCTGAATTGAAAAGAAGATGAATTTTGTACAATTTTCATCCATAAAAGGCAAAGAAATTAAATTTCAACAATTCTGTGAACTGCAATATATGTAAACTAGTGATGATCATTTGCAAGAGGAAGGCAAGAAATGTTAATCTTAATCTTTTAAATTTTAAATAAAGGTCGAAGACAAATATTTTAAACTGCATATTAATTATGAAAACGAATAGAATTTGAACACTAATTGTTTTTAAGTTACTTATTTTCCATATTTTCAATATCTTCAACATTTTACTAACAAAAAAAAAATCCAATAACATAAAAATTTGAATTATATTTTAACAAGAATTAACAAATAAAAAAATAATTGTATAAAACAAGTGATGTTGACAAGACAATTCAAAATCTCAAGGCCATAATAAAATGCACGAAAAGTCACCAAATACATTTTCAAAATGCTAAATATTTTTTACAAACATCTTTATGTATCTGTCAATTTTTAATCGATGATTTCCATTTTTTTTACCACATGATAAGAAAATGTAAATCTATCAATTGATATTTCAACTTTAAAAATGCATCAATTACTTTTTATAATATTAATCAACAAACTCGAAAATTAAGTTTTTCATAAAAATGTATTTGGTGACTTTTCGTTCTACAACGACGATATACAGTATACGATATACATATACAATAAATATAAGGAATATTTCGTATAAGCATATTTCTGTTTTCGTCACAGATTAAAAAAATCCGTATGCTACACGTACCATATGTCAAGAGAACTCAAATAATATCTTGCAGAGTATCATTTTTATTTGCGAACACCATGCGAGCACAAACTCAAACGCTACTAAGCGAATACTAACAGAAAGAAGAGAATATAACAATAACGATTACGATTCGTATACACACACTTTCACAACGACAACCCTCAAACAGACGCATGACAACAGACAGACGCATGACAACGGACAGACGCATGACAACAGTCAGTCGCATGACAATGGACAGACGCACGGCACCACACTACATGTATGTATTTATTACAGCTCTTTAGTTGGCAACAACAACGAGTTCTCTTTGTGGTACAAAAAATTTCCCGCCAAAATTCTATCAAAAGCTTGGATGCTGCTTTATTCGCATTTTTGTTGTTGTTGCACTTTCAAACGAATCAGCGGATTTGTGAAAAGAAGAATAATACAAAAGGCAATATATCAGCTAAATATATCACACTGTGAAAATGTTAATATATTATTTTTTATTACTTCATGATTTTACAATTTACAAAAAAACTATATATAAAAGTAAAACTAAAATAATAATGTGCATAAGCACAGTGCATATGCACAATCGATGTACGAACTTGCGTAGCGAAGAAAAGAGAAAAAAAAACATTGTTTTGTCTATTTTATCTTTTTGAAGCGACTTTCGAAGCACTTTTAAAGCTATTTACCGCTTCAAAAGTGCTTCACAGGCCTTATTTTTAAGATGCTTATATTCTTTAGAATTCGACAAAAACAGAAAAAACACACATCTTCATTAATGTTCACGTTTATAAATATTTTGCACGCTTTCCATTGTTACTTATTGTTCAATATTCAGTAATATCATGATTTCTTTTGTATATCATTATTATCTTAAAAACATAATAAATACATTAAAATCATAAAAAAACGCAAGTCTTCCTTTTCTTGCAGTCTTAGTCTTGCACTTGCTCTTGTTCTTTTTCTTGCAAAATCTCGATTTTGTTCTCGCTTTTGTTCTTGCAAAAAAAAAAATGCAAGAACAAGAAATTTTTAATCATCACTAATGTAAACAAAAATCTGCCATATACTTGAAATTTTTAAACTTGTCTAAGTTGCACTTAATTTTTCGTATTTCCTGACAATGATTTGTGTTCATTTGCCAAAAATAACAGTGCCCAACACGATTTTTGCCATGGTGATCCCATAGGTCAATTTTTTTATAATTCGATGGAGCTGAGTTTGACTGCATACTTAGTTTTTTTTCTAATACATAACGTTTTTGAGAAAATTGCAATGCTATTTTTAAGCCGTTTTCACCAACTACTTAGAACAAAAAAAATATACATAGTTCTTTGGAGAAAAAATTTAACAAAAAAAAAACTCAAACGGAATTTTTCTTCAAATTGTCCAAACTAATTTTAATATACTAATGAATGCTAATATTCCAATATGTTTTTAAGATAATTGGATTTAAAATCAGAAAATACTGAATAAACAGAAAGATCTGGCAACACTAAACAATATTTAAGTGTCACTTACGTTCTACATTTATCAAACAACAAAACTTAGCCCGAAGCAATAACGAGAGAGGGAACCGCATTCGCGCACGAAAAAAAAAAACTTTAGAACAGATCTTCACAAACACAAAAGCGCCGATAGAAAAACACCAACAACATAATATAGTATACCAAATAGGATGCAACGATGAGCAATACGAACATGTATACATAGGGATGACAAAGAGAGCACTTGCACTGAGAATGGCAGAACATGAACAGGGTTACCGTTGAGAATTTTGAAAAAGTGTCAAAAAAAGTCGCACCGGGTATCGCAACATGTATTATTTGTGTCTTTATTTATTAACAATGCAGCGTAAATTTCAGATAATTCCAATATTTTTTATAGGAAAAAATGTTTGTATTATTTGATAATCAATTCTGAGTTTTCAATTAAATTAATATATAAGGAAATAATTTACAAATACGGTATTTGTTATTCAGATTTAATGATCTTCAGATTTAATTTTTAATTATCCGTGATATCTATTCTTAAAAAAAGTTCTTCGCTTGTTTTCGATAATACAGCATGTAAACGAAAATTTTTTACTTTCATTCATAACTTGAAAAATTAACATGGAAAAATGCAAATTCATATCACAAAAGAAGAACAATACTTCATAGTTTTTAAAAATAGCTAAAGATATATATTTTTGAATGATATAGAACGAAAGTTCGTATTTTAGACTTCAAGCCCACCGTTAAGCACCATTTGGTCTAACTTTTTAGTTTTACAATATTTCAATATTTCAATATTGATGACTTTTATTTGGTCACATTTGATCACTTGTATTTGGAATTTTAAATTGTCTCCATTTAAATCTGATCTTTACTTTTAGAAAATGTGCAAATATGAATTACACTAAATTTTTTGTCACATCTCTTATTGATTGTTGGGCTTAGATTCTAACACTTTATTTTCAACGCACATTTACCATTCATTAATCCTGATTTACGTCATGATCCATGCTAACTATCAATGAAGATGGTCTCTCGTAATCAAATGGTCACATTTCTATCTGTTTCCTTGGATACCCATTCTATCCTTGCAATAATTACATACGATGTAGAACGGTTAGCCAAACAAAATTTCCACAATTTGTTTTCCCACTTTTAAAATTTTAAAGTATTAATTTTTAAACTTATGGTCCGGAACTTTAAAATGTTTTGAAGATCTATTTTAAATAAAATTTTCTGAAACAATTTAAATAAATTTAAAAAGTCTCAAAAGTCACTCCAAAACTCTAAAAAGTCGCAAAATAAGGATATTTTTGAAAAGTTGTGTCATGGTATTATGGCAATAAAAAGGTCACATTTTGCCACGTTAGTAACCCTGAACATCAAGCAGACATTAGAAAGATGACAGGAAAGATGACAACAGCATTAGCGCAACATATTTTAGAAAGTGGACACACAGCTGATTTTGACAATATGAAAATTTTAGACAAAGAACAAATGCAGTCAAAATTAGCAGCCGCGATTTATATAGAATTGATGTGTGAGATGTCCATAGCAAAAATAGGTTCTCGTTTTGTTGAGTAGTGTAATTGTAAAATTTTACTGTTATGTTCAATTGATAAGAAAAGTAAAATCTAATTTCAAATTTATCGCAGTAAAATTCAAACTAATGATACCCTACACTAAGAGTGAAAGGGTATATTCAGTTTGGTACGCATTTGTAACACCCAGAAGGAAGCATCTCCGGTATGAAAAAGTATATATATTCTTGATCAGCATGATCTTCTGAGTCGATTTAGCGATGTCCGCCTGTCTGTCTGTCTGTTGAAATCACGATTACAGAAAAAGTAAAAGAGCTAGAGCAATGAAACTTTAGATTTAGATTACTTATATATCTAAGCTGTCTGAACAAGAAAATTGGCATGATCGGTCTATTCTGACCTGAGAACCGAACATTTATGTTCAAATACCTCGTATTAAATGTATATCTACAATTTAATTTTACTGTATACGTGCTTAGATAAACTTTTTTTGGTAAAATATTTATTGACTCATGCTCAAATACATGAAAATAATGGTTTCAACAAAAAAAAAATCGAAATTCGGTACACCTACCCATTTGTAAATATGGGTATCAAATGAATGGAAATTCTTCAGCGATTGAATGTTTGTAGTTATTTTCAGGATTCGTATACCCTGGTGACCTATATATCACTTGGTAACCACACATATGTGTAGGGTATTTATAGTCGGCTTAGACCGACCGATAATCCTAACTAATAATACTGACTTTAAAATTTCCCATGTGATCTAACCTTCCCACCTGGTTTTATGTTCATTCAAGTAGAGCATAGTTCAGAGCCACGATTTTATGAATTGTACAAATACAAGGAATATCGAAAATGTTTAAAATTACCACACAGATCAATTAGGCAGGTCATACGATTTTATACTCATTGAGATAATCTTTTTGCACACTTTTATAAAATTAAAATTGAAGGAGTAAAAGTTCCACTTTAAAATTTAAAGTATCAAATTAAAATGTAAAATTTATTTAATATAACTTTGAAATGTAAAGTTTTCAAGTAATGCTGACTTTCTTATATGCGTATTTTTAATTAGAAGTGTTTCACAGGAGATTTTAAATTAATTATTTTCTTGATGTAGGTACTAAAAAACGTACCAATTGTAGAGATAAAATTATATAAATGAAATAAATAAAAATGTTGATTGTTTCAGTGGCTTCTGTCAACATATAAGTAATTTGAAAAACAAAAAAAAAATCTAGTTAAAGTGAATTTAGGAGTAGATTAGTTTTGGATCATTTGCAATAGTAATAAAATTAAATATTTATTTGAAGCTTCCATCAAATTATTTCTTTTTTTTAATCAATATGCGTATTTAATTATATCATATTTTACAATTTATTAAATGTAATTAAATGTTTTTTTTTACCGTTTTATACTTACAAGTATCATGAAGAATCTATTGAAAATTTTTGATAAACAAATTAACAGATCGTCAAAAAATGAATAAGTAGTGAAAGAAGTACATATTTATCTAAATTAAAAACAGATATTTTGTTCAACAATTTTATTTTAAAGTTTTAAAAATCTTGAAGGTATGTATTTTTTTATTTTTATTAAATAATAGCTGCGTTCCTGTGGTTTTTTATCCTGATCCGTAGATCATTTTCACATACAAAAGCAAAACAAACAATTAGAACCAGGCTTGTTTTTAGATCAATTGCTGATCTGGTACTGTACGTATCAAAAGTAAATTTTTTTGTGGTGATGTTGTGCTATTGTGAATAGCACTTAAAAAGAAGAAGAATTCGCGTTCAAAAAGAAAGCGCAAAAGAAAACAGTGCTGCCAAATTTATTAAAATAGAACCGATGGCGTTCCCGTGAAACAGATCTGGTTCAAGTACCACGGGAACGCAGCTAATATGTTTATGATTTGTAAAATATTTATATTATCTAAAATATTATCAAGGAATTTACACTTAGATTAGATTAAATCATCAAGTGTAGAATAAATCATGTCCTGGTAACGTTCGTCTTGTAAATACTCGGGTTATAACACGAACATAAATAATCAGTTCCCGAACATGGAATGTCGATTTAGTTTGTTTGTTTATCATATTGTATATTGTTTTTACAATTATGTTGCAGCCCTTTCCCTGAAATCGTATAATTTACTTTTTTTTTAACATAAAAATTATAATCTAAATACAGAAAGGTATGAATTAGTGAGTAGGACATATTCCTAATATGTTTAATAGTTTCTCTGGGATAAAAATAATAAGGACTAATCCTATTTGAAAAAATATTAACAACATTATTAATAAGATTACTCTATTAATATTCAGAGATAAATATTTGCAAATTAAAAATTATCTAGGACTCAAAAAAATTATAAATATACTACGCATTAATAAATAGTAATCATTGACCCAGCTTAAAAATTACTAAGAAGAATGTACAATGCATAAGTAAAACAATTTATCTCTCCTATTCTTTGTGTTTGTATGCATGCTCCCCTAACTTGCATGAACGAACAACAACAACAACAACTTACATGCGCACTTCTCTTTGTTTCTCTTGCTCTAAATCATTTCCACGACAGTGTTGCTTGGTTAGGGTTTTCCCCTCTAGATTTAGGGGTTTTCTTTGGCGACGGGTGGAAATCTAGGGGGAGAAATGGGATTTTTAGTTTTTTTTTTTAATTTTATTTATTTATTATAAGTATCACATTCAAATGTAAAATTTATTTAATAAAACTTTGAAATGTAATAGTCAGCATGAAATGTTGACTATTTCATACGAGCATTTTTAATTAGAAGTGATTGACAGGAGCTTAAATTATTTATTTTCTTGATGTACTAAAAGTCGTACCAAATGTAGAGATAACATTATATAAATGAAGTAAATCAAATATTTGACTCTTTCAGTGGTTTCAGTCAAACAAAAAAATCTAGTTTAAGTAAATATGGGAAAAACTTGGTTTTGAATCATTTGTAATACTAATAAAATAAAATATTTACTTAAAGCGTATATAAAATTATTTTATTTTAATCAATATGAGTAATTTATTACATTATATATTAATTTATTATTTTGTATTACTTCATAAATTTTTTTTTTAAACGTTTTTACTTACAGGTATCATGAAGAATCTATTGTAAATTTTTGATGAACAAATTCACAGAATGTCAAAAAATTAATAAGTAGTGAAAAAAGTACGTAAGTTGAACAATATTATTTTAAAATTTTAAAAATATGCAAAGTATGTATTTTTTTGTATTAATTAATATTTGTATGATTAGTAAAATATTTATATTATTTAAAATATTATCGAGCAAGTCCGTCTTGAAAATACTCCTGTTATGACACGAACATAAATAATCAGTTCCCGATCATGGCATTTCTATAGGGGTCAGTCAATTTAGTTTGTTTATCGTATCGTCGTTGTAAAATGAAAAGTCGCAAAATTAATGTTTATGAAAAACTTTATTTTCGAGTTTGTTGATTAATATTATGAAAAGTAATTGATGCATTTTTAAAGTTTAAAAATCAAGTAATAGATTTACATTTTCTTATCATGTAATAAAAAATAATCGATTGGAAATTGACAGATTTATAAAGATTTTTGTAAATGAATATTTGGCATTTTGAAAATGTATTTGGTGACTTTTTGTTTTACTACGACGATATTGTATATTTGTCTTTACAATTTTGTGTCCCTCTAAAAATGTCCCAATTATCGAATAACTTATTTATTTTTAACTGAAAAAAATGTTAATATATTTTTTTTTAATATTT
This sequence comes from Dryomyza anilis, assembly GCA_951804985.1. Classification (NCBI taxonomy): domain Eukaryota; kingdom Metazoa; phylum Arthropoda; class Insecta; order Diptera; family Dryomyzidae; genus Dryomyza; species Dryomyza anilis. Next base: position 26,277,408 of record OX638131.1, read on the forward strand.
TCATAATTCAAAACATTTTCAATAAAATTTAAATTAAATTAGTGAGTAAGACATACATTTTTTTGAAAAGTTTCTCTGTGATAAATGTAATAAAAAACAAATTATTTTTGAAGAAATATTAAAAAACGTATTAATAAGACAATTACTTACTAATTATTCAGAGATATATATTTTCAAATTAAAAAAGTTCTAGGCCTTCCAAAAATTATATACTACGCATTAATAAATAATAATCATTGACCCAACACTTAAAAATGACGAAGAAGAATGTACAATGCAAAAGAAAAACAATTTGTCTCTCCTATTCTTTGTGCTTGTATGCATGCTCCCTTAACTTGCATGTACTAAGAACAACAACAGTTATTTGCATGCGCACTCCACTTCTCTTTGTTTGGCTTGCTCACAACCAATTCCACGATCAGTTCAGTGTCATTCAGTGATTGTCTTCGTGCCGTTCGGTTGTGCTAAAACATGTTTTTTTTGCGTTGTTTTAAGTTAAAGTAAATTATAATTTAATGAAAAACAAATTGTGTTAAGAATACTAAAGGTGTTTTGAATACTGTGGAAAGAATAAAACAAAGAATTTCTTGAACTTATTCAGAATATATTGAAATCAATTATGTTGAAAAAAAACTTGAATTTTTTTGCATTGCTTATTATGTATGTAAAAAAAAAAACTAAATTATGTTGCAGGTGAGTGGAATACAATAAGCAGTAATAAGTCAAAAAAAAAATTAAATGCGTCGTTAAAATTAAACCTCCTACCACACTCCATATACAGTTACGGACAAAATAATACTTGTTCCACTTATTTTGTTTTTTTTTTTGATCATTTTTAGTTTACAAATGTGGCGATCACTTGTAATAAATGATTGTCAATACGTCTTAATTCAAAAAAGATAAATATTTGCAAATAATTCAGACATATCCTTCTACTCTAAAAAGTAATTGTTTGATAAAAATATATTTGGTTAGTTTCAATTCTACAACGACAAAATAATTACTTTAGGCAGGTTCATAAGGATTGCGTGATATAATATTATGTTTCAATAACACATTAATGGACAAGTTAATCCGGTCAGACCAAATATGTATTGATATGAATATCTTTCTTTCACGAAAAAATAAAAATATTTTAATAACCTAGGTGTTTTGAGTCAGTAATGGTAAACTTTCGTAAAAATTTGAAAACTGCTTAACCTAAACTTGTTGGTCTGGCTGGGTCACAATCATTTTAATATCCGAATGCAATGTGATTCGGGGAATAATTTTATTCCCTGAAATAATGTTAAATCACGATTACAGTAAAATAAGAAATCACGATTACAGTAAAATAAGAAGAGCTAGAGCAATGAAATTTTAGATTTAGATCACTTATATATCTAAGCTGTCTGATCGGTCTATTGTAACCTGAGAACCGACCACTTATGTTCAAATACCTCATATAAAATTTACATCTACAGATCAGTTTTAGTGTATACGTGCTTAGGTAAACTTTTTTGGTCAAATATATATTGACATCATGAAAATAACGTTTTCCGGCGAAACGACGTGTGGTTCCCAAAACAAAAATCGAAATTCGGTACACCTACCCATTTGTAAATATGGGTATCAAATGAATGGTAATTCTTCAGCGATGGAATGTTTGTAGTTATTTTCAGAATTCGTATACCCTGGTGACCTATATACCACTTTGAATGGTAACCACACATATTTGTAGGGTATTTATAGTCGGCTTTGACCGACTATTATTTTGATAATCCTAACTATCATAATACCTACTTACAAATGTCCCATGTGATCTAACCTTCCTAACTGGTTTTCTCTTACGGTATCAAATTAATCTTATTTTGCATGATTGTCAGGGCTGAGTTATCCACTCCATTCCGGATGGATTTTTTTTGGATTTTATCCACATAAAAAATCCATGCTTTTTTGACTCTTTGGATAAAAAATCCATGATTTTTGGACTCTTTTGGATTTTATTGATTTTAGTACATTTTTCTAATTATAACATAGAAAATATATTTGTGGTTATCAGAGTACGATTTATATTTTTGAAAATTTTAGAATTGACTATAAACCACCAAATCGAAAAAAAATATTCGGACCACTGCTTTATGAAATCTCTGGAGAAGTTGATAATGAAATGATTTCCATCATGAAATGGCAAACCTTACTGAAGAGAAATGTCAAAAGAGCGGCCAGAAATTTGGCGTCGTTTGCTGTCGCTCTACTTTTGTAGCGTCCCTGTTGAAAAACCCTTGAAAAAAAACTTTTGTAGCGCTCTTATTGAAAAACCCTTTACAAGGAAACAAAAAATTAACATAACGCATTTTTATAATCTCTTTATTTAATCGATTAATGATGCATATTTGTGGTTTAATTAATAATAATTTTATTTCTGAACTTTTTGCCATTTTCTGATTCACACAATGCAGTAAAAAACCCTGATTTTATTCAGAAATTAATGGTCACCGATGTTACCCATTTTCAATTCAGAGCCTACCCAATTTCATGTAGGCTCTGAAGAATGCAATAGCTACAATTACACCCACTAAAGTGAACGAACACTGCATCTTATTTTATTGAAAATTTAGAGTTACTTTCAATTATGGTCAATATTGGAAGTTGCTGGAAAATGTTGTAAGACCAGCTGTTGAAAAACATTTAATATCTCCAACCAGATGGAGTCACTGCATATACTGTAAGCATTCTGTTTTGGAATAAATTCGGCGTACATAAAATTGAAAAATAATCGATTTAAATTTGCTTTTGACTGTTTACTTTGGAGCTATTTGAAAGAGACGGTATTTGTCAATAAAAAATATAGAAAATACAAACAAACCACCCAATCTAAAGTCCGACATTTTTTTGAATTATTAATTAAAAAAGTTAAATTTCAAAAATTTCTATCTTGGTTTTTGACTATTAAATAACAATCAGTTAATCATTACTATGCAATGAAACTAAATTACAAAAAACAAACTGCTTAGCTTTTAAAACTTCAAAAAGTTGTCTTGCTTCCAGACAATTTTAAATATTTCTATTAATCATATTATCAAAAATTTCAAAGATTTCAATGATTTCAAAGATTTTAGCGATATCAAAGATTTCCACGATTTCAGAGATTTCAACGATTTCCAAGATCTCCGCGACTTCAACGATTTTGACGATTTCAAAGTTTTCCACGATTTCATAGATTTTAATGAGATCACCGATTTTAAAAACCCTTCGCACACAAGCAAATTTAAATGTAAATAATAAAAAAATCCTAGACGAATAAAGGCTATTAAGGAAAAAATGTTTCTTTTTGTCACCTTGGCTGGCAAGGTATGAATACAATGATCAGTTCCCGATCATGACGGTACTACAATGTCTACTAAGGGCAATGTTTTTTCTAGTAGGAGCTACGGAGCGTAAACTGTTCAGCTAAGTAAAATTTGTTACAAATCAGTATATCGAATAATCTAAAAAATCTACAATTTCGAAACCATGAAGATGATGGAGTTATGCATGTTGGTCAAAATAGTTCCATAGATCCCAATACAAAAATGACCTGCAAATCATTTACAATAAAATTTCGAAACTGACGGCGTTGTGAAATACTATATTATTTAAAAGTTTTGTCTCGGTCATCGAAAAATAAACAGAACAAATTGAAAAAAAAAGCTCAATTTTTGATTTACCTAACCATGATATTTGTTAACCTCGAGATGAATGTACTTACACCACTAATCATTATGTAAAGTGTAAATGATCAAAAATATTTATACCAGAGAGAAACATCCAAGCAATATGCTCATTGTAAGGATGGAAAAAATGTATGAAATACTTTAGCTATTATGAAAACATATGTGTCGCAAGATGAGACTCATACAATGCTTTTTTTCGGTTAGAAAAATCTGAACGAGGTTATTTAGATAATAAAATCATAGTATTCTGTGTGAGATTAATGCTCAACTATTAAACATAATTTAGCATCGAATATTCTAAAGGCTATGACTCGGAGATCAATGAGTCCTAATAATTTTCTGGATTTGATTCGTTGATGTGTTTTAAGATGTAAAACTTTCCACTAAAACGAAAAACGAGAAAAAACCGCCGTTTGTAACACCCAGAAGGAGACATATCCGCTTTGGAAAAATATATATATATATATATATTTTTGATCAGGATGACCTCCTGAGTCGATTTAGAAATGTCCGTTTTTTGTCGGTCCGTTTGTCCGTTCGTATGTCTGTTGAAATCACGATTACAGAAAAACTAGAAGAGCTATATTAGGGAAACTCATATTTTAGATTACTAATACATATATCTACGCTGGCACCTACCCACTTGTACATACGGACATCAAATAAAAGAAAATTTGTCCGCGATTTCAGGTTTGTAGCTATTTTCAGCATTCGTATACCCTGGTGACCACTTTACATTGTAACCGCACACAGTATCACATATGTGTAGGGTATTTATTTTCAGCTTAGAAAGACTATAACTTTCATAATTCTTACTTCATCATACCAACTATCACAATTTCTCTATTTCAAATTTAAAAATTTCCCATGCGACCTAACCTTTCTTACTGGTTTAACTTAATACTTTTATTCTACACTAGAGTCATCCATTTTTAAAATCGAATAAAAGGTATAGAAATAAATATGGAATAGATATGGAAAACAAATTAATTCTGATCGGTTACCTTCTATTAGTATGTCCATTCTACTTTATGTCTATCCGTCTCCTTTATTCATCTACTTTTCTCTCTTTTTGTCAGGCTTTCCGACTGTCGCGTCTTTCTTTCTATCTGTATGTCTGTCTGTTACCCGGGTCTGCTTTCTCTTTGCCTATCTGTATGTCTGTCTGTTACCCGTCTCTGCTTTCTCTTTGTCAGATTTTTTTTTTGTTTGTCTGTCTATCTGTTCTGCAGTCTAACAAAGCTGCGTCAATAAGCTAGATCAAAATAGATCTTTCCAAATATATTTGACTAACAGGGGTCCGTGCTTCGCTGTGGTCGTTTTTTATTGCTGTGGTAAATGTAGTAACCAAAACAAAAATGATTCACCGCAAAAACAACTTTTTCTACGGACTGTACTTCCCCGTAAAATTCTTCCTCAAAATATGATTTCCCGTAGAATTCTTACCTGCAGAATTCTTCCCCGTAGAGTTTTTCCCAGTCATAGTTTTAGTGTTGTGAGTTTTAGTGTAGTGAGTTTTTGTGTGGTGAGTTTTTGTGTGATGAATTTTAGTGTTTTGAGTTTTCGTGTGGTGAATTTTAGTGTGCGCGAGTTTTAGTGTGCGGTGAGTTTTAGAGTGCGGTGAGTTTTAGAGTGCGGTGTATTTTAGTCTGGTGAGTTTTAGTGGGGTGAGTTTTAGTTTCGGTGTGGTGAATTTCGATGTGCTGAGTTTAAATAATTTGGGTTGAAATATATTTTGATATCACTGTAATAACTATAGCCATACACCATCTTGAAAATTCACCTTCTATGGGGGGTGCCACGCCCAGTTGTCCAATCCCTCCCAGAATCGGCGAGACTATTTAGAATGGATAAATATAACGCTGACCAAAATTTCTTCTTCGATCCCAATTGCTGATATAACGTGTTTTTAATTTTTGGGTTATATGGAAGGTGCCACGCACAGTCTACCAATGTCACCGAGATATAGCATATACTCTTCCAGATCCAACATACATATTGGGTCATATAAATAAAGAAGAGTATTCTTCTTTAAGTATTGGTACGAAATTTAAGACTATAATTTAAACTTATGACCAGTTGATAAAATTGTTATTTTTAGGTAGGTAGAAAGGCTATATTTTTCACAAATATTCAAAATTGGAACAATAATCAAAAATTTTCCACGAGAGTTAAAATTATAAAATATAATTTTATTGTTGCATTTAAGTTTCCATGTGTGCGAAGGGTTTATGGTTTCTAACATTTAAAATTTTTAAAAAATGTTGAAATTTAAAATGCGATATTTCAAATATTTGATAGATTTAAAAGATTTCAAAAATTTCAACGATATCAAGCGATTTCAAGCGATTTCAACGATTTCAACGACTTCAACGATTTCAACGTCTTCAGCGATTTCAACGATTTCAATAATTTCTTAATTATAACACATTTAGAAAATGTCAAAGTCAAAAGATTTCAAAGACTTGAAAATATATCTTTATATCTAACTAAAACAGATTAGTTATGTCAAGAAATAAAAATCCTTAAAAAATATCATTGCTTAATCTGTGATGCTAATTGGATTAAAATTAAACGCCAGCGGTAATTAATAAAATGTCTTTGGGTCATTTGCAAAAATAAATTATTTCATTTCTATGACATTTTTTCTTCTGCATTTTAAAATTCCTTTGGGCATTAATTTGCATACTTGATTATGTTTCAACAATTATAGTGAACGCCAGGCTACGGTACCATTGGGTGGGTAATGCAGAAAATATTTTAAAATTAAAATGTCTTTGAGTTTAACAATCATTCTCTATGATTTTATGATATTTTCTATAAATTAAATATACATTTACTGTTTTTATAGAGTTCGCTATACAAAGAAAATCAATTTTCTACTAAATTTAGGTGATTGAACAAATATCTTTAAAATAATAAAAAAGCAAATAAATGGAAGATTTTAAAAGTTTATTTTTAATATATAAATTAAAGTTTGTTCTTTAATATGATATCGTCACTGTCATGCCAAAGGGGCGAATGTGCATTTTTAAAAATGTTGGAAAATCAAATTTTAAAGTTTGAAGTGCTTTAAAAATTAGAAAAATTTATATTTTTTAAAATTTTTTAATTAATACCTTTACACCACTATTTTATCTTGCACCAATAAAAAATTAAAGCAAAAAAACTAAGAAATTATAAAAAATGAAAATCTTGTCATGCCAATAGGGCGAAACTTTTCGTTTTATTGGTGCAAGATAAAATAGTGGTTTATAGGTATTAATTGTTTGTTTTTAAAGCACCTATCGAACTGCATCATTATTTAAAAATATGTTTCCTAACATTTTTCCTGCAAATAACAAATTGCATATTAATGTTTGGCAACATATTTTTAATTAATGATGCAGAACGATAGGTGCTTCGAATACAAACAATAAATACATTTACACCACTATTTTATCTTATTCCAATAAAAAGTTATGGCGAAAAAAACGAAAAGATTCACCCTTTTGGCATGACAAGATTTTAAATTTTTCAAATTCGGTTTTGGTTTTGTCTATTGTGGCTAGAAATATCCCACAAAATGACACGCGATTTTGGCACAGCATACTTGAGGATAAACTACATTCAAAAATGTAAAAAAACGCAAATGTAAAAAATTGCACATTCGTCCCTTTGGCATGATAGTGACGATATGAAAATCATAAATATTATTAAAAAATTGTTACATGAATATTTCAAATGTCAAGAAGTACAGGGCGGCGTAAGATGAACTGTAAGTTTTGCTTTTTCTATTTATATTTTGTTTAATTAATTATTTTGATTTGAATTTATTTCTAAACGTCAAAGTCATGACAACCTTTACGGGAACATTTCAGTCATACCATAATATTTGACGTGTATGGCAAGACATATAGTGTCACATATAATGTCACATTTTGATCGTACAACATAAACATTTGCATAAATTATGGCTAGTGGAGACACCATGTTAGGGATAATATATTCTTTTTTAATTAATTCTGTTTAAAATACAACTTATTTTCATTATTTTTGAATTATATTTTCAAGTAAACACACCCAATGCTTACATTGATAAATCAAAAGTATTCTTTTAATTACTTTACTCTAATTGGCAGCTAATAAATAATAAATTACAAAGTGTTTGTGCAAACATAGTGTCTGCAATAAAAAGCAAAAGTTTCTCCGGATATTATATTAATATTGATATTAATATTTGATTTATTTCCGCTCTTCATTACAATGTATTACATGAAATTACTCTACTTGAACCGTAAAGTTTCAATTGCAACCGCAAACACATACATAATTCAGCCATTCCTCTAACTTTTAACTATAACATTTCGCTTGTTAAAGTAAAATAAATAAATACAATGACTGATTACTAGATTCGATTATACATTTATATTGGAAGCCACAATTACTAGTAGTCGAAATCAATAATCAATAATCTATAATCTAACCGAATGTCTCTTCGCCAATTGAACCCAGTACTACTTCTTCTCAAAGTTCCTTTATAATGCACCTGAAGCCAATGCATTGTGAGGCAATACAATGTATCACTGCATTCATGCATGCAAACGAGCTTCCGTTTCGTCGGAAGCAAATACAGATAGGTTTCGTCCTGCATACATGAGCTGCTGCATTCGATGCAACCGTACGAAGTCTGATCGTAACCATTAGGTAACTAATTTTTATCATTCTCTCAATTGTTATCTACCTTTTCGGCAATATAGACAGACATACACAAAGGCAGACTCACTGACGGCCTATCTCAATGATGGAGTAATTCGTGCATTATACGAGAATACTGCATTTGGAAATTTTGGTATTTTGTAGCATTGTGGTTGTGTCAATTACCATTCAGCATACAAGACAACTGTTTCAAATTTTGTGAATACTGAATGACTTTTGCATTCGGTTTTCATCTTTCTTGTTTTCGTTACGGTTTTCTCCCTCGTGTTGGTTTCGGTTACTTGTATTTAACGACACGTTTTCTGTATACCGGTTTTAAGTTGTAGTTGTAAAAGTTGACTCTTCCCATTTTTAAAAGATGACCTCTTTCTTAGCTCATTATGGCCCACGAGGATGCATGTGAATTGCATTAACTCCTTTTTATTAAGTGTTAGAATTTTGTTTGTTTTGGATTTCTCTGGGAGCCCCAGAACCATTTAGTGGCTTGGCCCACACTTGATTCTTCCCATGATGTTTTATGTAGTTGATAAGCTTATCTCGTTTTTTAGAAATTGGAAAGGTCTGCCGGTTATGACTCAGATTGTGTCCATTTCTGATCCATTTCTAGCCAATTCATCGGCTGTTTTGTTCCCATCAATGCTACAGTATCCTGGGACCCAGATAATATCCACAGTGTTAAAAAGTAAGACATCAGCAAGAGCCACTCTGGATTTCACCTTGTCCACTTTTTTATACCCTACACTAAGAGTGAAAGGGTATATTCAGTTTGGTACGCCGTTTGTAACACCCAGAAGGAAGCATCTCCGGTATGGAAAAGTATATATATTCTTGATCAGCATGACCTCCTGAGTCGATTTAGCGATGTCCGTCTGTCCGTCTGTCTGTCCGTCTGTCTGTCCGTCTGTCTGTCTGTCTGTCTGTCTGTTCGTCTGTCTGTCCGTCTGTCTGTTGAAATCCCTACTACTTTTAAAATTGAAGAGATAGATAAATGAAACTTATAACTTAGATTAATAATATACCTACGCTGTATGTGCGAAAAAATTGGCGAGATCGATCCATTGTGACCTATGATCCGACCACTTATGTTCAAATACCTCATATAAAATTTACATATACAGATGAATTTTACTGTATACGTGCTTAGGTAAACTTTTTTGGTCAAATATATATTGATATCATGCTCAAATACATGATAATAATGTTTTCCGGCGAAAAGACTTGTGGTTCACAAAAAAAAATCGAAATTCGGTACACCTATCTATTTGTAAATATGGGTATCAAATGAATGGACATTTTTCAGCGATTAATGTTTGTAGTTATTTTCAGGATTCGTATACCCTGGTGACCTATATATCACTTTGAATGGTAACCACACATATGTGTAGGGTATTTATAGTCGGCTTAGACCGACTATAATTTTGATAATCCTAACTATCATAATTACACCTACTTTAAAATTTCCCATGTGATCTAACCTTCCCAACTGGTTTTAATATAATTTCTACTTACTTCAACGAAATGGACAAGGTTGTAAATCAATAATTTTACAAAGTATTAGTATGTATGCATTTAGAAAACAATTATGGCAGACTTTTTGTCTGTGTTTGCTGTTTTCCAAACGAATTTTTGTCTTTGTACCTTCAAACGTAATTACGAACTGAAAAACACATAATTGCAAACCTTATACATGCAAAGTTTTACATGCAATTTAACAAGTCATCAGGAAAGTTTTTGGTTTTCTAACTCCTCAGACTTAAAAACGTCGAGGAACTGACAAACTTTAGAAACATAGAAATGTTTTAAATATTTACGTATTTTTCAGTTAAAACTGAAATACTGCACAACTGAAAAACTCAATAGAAATTTTATATACTCGAAAAAAAAGTATGAAAGCATTTAGATTAAACTTTTCTGAACTATGCGTTTAATTATTAGGAAGTTATTTACCGAACATAAAACACTCAAATTAAATACATTTTAAATTTTATTTAAAAAACTAACTTATTCTATTAATTTGTAATATATGTTATACCAATTTACAAATGCAAAAATTATTAAATTTTGTGATTTTTGATTACAATATTCAAACAGCGATATCGATTGGTTAATATCTACATTATTTTTAAAGATTTCGTTTGAGTTTATTTTAAATTCCTCAATTTAGTATGCAATAACTATTGATTTTTCACAAGATTTAAGTATTTGCAGTGTGAGTATTATGTGTTTCTGCACTTATGTCTGTAAGTTTTGGTGTGAATATTACGTGTTATGTGTTAGCCTAAGTGCATATGCATTACAATGTGTGCGTGCATGGGTTACTTTATAAAAGTTTAATCTTTCGATTTAGAATCCTGCTATTTCCACTTTATACGTTTTCTTTCTGTTTTAAAATTTTGCTTTTCTATCTTGGCATTTAAATTTTGAAGTTTCTGCTATGTTAGATTTCTTCCGCAGTTGTAGAACTTGTAATGCGTGCAAAATCAATTTGGATTATTTGGATTGTTTAGTTGTAAAAGTGTAAAAGACATTTGTATACCATACGCCTATGAGGTACAGGGTAAATTTAGATTGTGCTTATATTTGAACGGCCTAAGAAGGCGTGGCCATTATGGAAAATTATATTCCGGATCAGCACCTTTTTGCGAGTCTGTCGTACCCGTCTGTCTTGCTGTCTTACTGTCCGAATACACGAAAACTTGAAAAATACTGGTCAGAATGCGATACAATATTGTTTCAATATGTTTTATTAAAAAAAATTGGTTTTGACTTTAAAAAATGAGTCAAATCAGTCAATATATACAACCACTCCCATGCAAGTCACTTTTATAAAACTCTTTATGAACCTAAAACCTGTTGGGAAGATTGGAAAATTTTAAAGTAGGGACATTTTACAGTAGGTGTTATTATAATAGTTAGGATTATCAAAATTATAGTCAGTCTAAGCCGACTATAAATACCCTACACATATGTGTGGTTACCTTTCGAAGTTGTATATAGATCACCAGGGTATGCGAATCCTGAAAATAACTACAAACTTTCAATCGCTGAAGAATTTCCATTCATTTGATACCCATATTTACATATGGGTAGGTGCACCGAATTTCGATTTTTTTTTTGGGAACCACAAGTCGTTTCGCGGGAGAACATTGTTTTCATGTATTTGAGCATGAACTCAATATATAAAGGGTTATTCAACAGAGACGCTACAAAAATAGAGCGACAGGGACAGCAAACGACGCCATATTTCTTGCCGCTCTTTTGACATTTCTCTTCAGTAAGGTTTGCCATTTCATAATGGAAAGATATACGAGCCAACAACGAGTCGAAATTATTAAAATTTATTACCGATATTCGGTAGTAAAAATTCGAAAAATCATCTTCAGCGATGAGGCTCATTTCTGTCTGAATGGCTTCGTCAATAAACAAAATATGCATTATTGGTCAGACAGCAATCCACACGTGGACTTGGAGGACATGTGGTTCCAACAGGACGGCGCCACAAGCCACACAGCGAATGCCACAATCAATTTATTGGAAACCAAGTTTGGAGAACGTGTTATCTCACGAAATGGTCCAGTCGATTGGTCGTGCGATTTGACGCCGTTAGACTATTTTCTGTGGGGCTACGTCAAGTCTATGGTCTATGCCAACAAGCCAGCGACGATTGATAAACTTCGTACGAATATCGAACGTGAAATTGCAGCTGTATCGGCAGATTTATGCTTGAAAACCGTCGAAAATTGGGTTCAGTGGTCTGGACTTCTGCAAGCGTGCCCGTGGTGGCCATGCAAAAAAAATTGAGTGTCATATACAATGGCATCGAACGTACTTTTACAGGAATAAAGAATTTCATTGATATCCAAAATCCTTTTTGTTATATTAAAAAAAACATTTGTAGCGCTCTTATTAAAAAACCCTTTATATGACCAAAAAAAAGTTTACCTGAACACGTATACAGTAAAATTCACCAGTAGATGTGTTTTATATGATAAATTTGAACATAAGTGGTCGGTCCACAGATCATATTGGACTGATCATGCCCATTTTCACTGACAGACAGTGTAGATATATATCTTGTAGTTTTTCTGTAATCGTGATTTCAACAGACAGACAGACGGACATCGCTAAATCGACTTAGGAGGTCATGCTGATCAAGAATATATATACTTTTCCATACCAGAGATGCTTCCTTCTGGGTGTTACAAACGGCGTACCAAACTGAATATACCTTTTCACTCTTAGGGTAGGGTATAAATATGTGTTTAAAAATTGGCGAAATATTAGTCATACAAATCTGCATATATGTTTTAAAATAGGTTCCGCCCAGTTTTCATTTTCTACATTTTTTTTTTGTAATACGTGCTCATGGTCTCGTCGAGGAACAGACAAAAGGCGGACCCAATTATTTTTTTCTTAGATCATCGGTGTGATTTTATTTTAAATTAAAATTTGCAAAATAATTAAATTTTCATTTGCACGCAATCAAATGACAGCGTTAACTCTGGAGATTAAATCAGTCTAATGTATAATCAGATTCTAGTAATCAACATCATAGTTTTCACTGGCATCAACCACATCATTATCAGCAATGTCAACGTTATTACTCTTCTCAAATGCTGCATATTCTGTACTCTGCGACCTTTTTGCACTGACGTGGAAATTGTTAATATAAAACCGCTGTCGCACTGCAGTCGATGAATGTTGGTTGTGCGATGGAAACTAAATGAGGTTATACCGATGTGTTTGTCACCATCGTTGGTGACGTTGTTATGACATTGATGACGACCTCCATGCATACAACACGATTTACAAACCAATATTGCAACTGCAAATTACGAAAAACTAAAACATAAAACACATCATTTCTATTTACTATTTTCATCTACTAAAATGTTGCAAATGCGTGCATAATTTTAAGTTCAAATTAAAAAAGCTTGTATTACCATTCAATATGCATTTTGATGTTACTACATTATAGTTTGTATCATTTGCCTTAAGGTCTGCCATATCATCTATATTTTATTGACAATTCTCATTTGAAATGATGGTCATATGACTTTGGATACTTCGAGACGAAAAAATTAAATTGATATTCCAGGTAGATTTTGTTTATTTGTATAAAACAATCACTGAATTGTTTATTTAAAAGGATTGTTTTTTAAAATTTGTAATTTCTCTATGGGTTATATTGTTTTTACATGTGTTGTTATTTCAGAAAATATTTGTAGCTGAAAATAATGTACGTAGATGCTCAGTTTTAATTACACAGTGCGACGGAGATTTGATAATTTGTTTTGCATCCTTGAGTGACCTGAAGAAATTTCTTCCAGCATCATATGTCCTGTCAGGTTTACGAGGTATATGACCATTAAGGTCTAAAAGTTCCCGTAATATTACGGATGATTTATTGATAAAACTGTAGTAATTATGGATTTGTTGTCTGAGAACCCATTGTAGAAACTGTCCAATGCTTCATATCTGCAGTAAATATTAAATTTCTATCTCGTCCTTTAATACAAATGTTAATGACTTGTGCCAAGATTTTGTGAATTCAAAGATATGGAGCGATTTTATTAATATAAAAAACAAAAGACCGCTGATGAGGGCTTGGCAGCTTCCGAAACAGCTGTACGGTCAGCCAACAACTTTTTGTTGTTGTCAATTGTTGTTCGTTTCACTCCCCAGTACATAGCACTTTGTATCTGGCAAGACCTTGAGCCCGCAAAAACAATATTTTTGCAATAACTCTATTTTAGGTCGACAAACAAACAACAATTTACATTTTTAATATTTATATCAGGGGCCCGTGCTTTTTATAACCAAATAATAAATCTCCGCCAAAACAACTTTTCTCAGACTGCGCTTCCCCGTTGTATTCTTCCCAGTAGAAATCTTCGCCGTAAAATTCTTTCCCATAGAACGCTTTCCTGTTTCAATGTAGTGAGTTTTAGTGTGGTGAGTTTTAGTGTAATCAGTCTTAGTGCGGTGAATTTTGGTGTGGTGAGTTTTAGTGTGGTGAATTTTCAGTGTGGTGAGTTTTAGTGTGGTGAGTGTCATTGTGGTGAGTTTCTGTGTAGTGAATTTTAGTGTGGTGAGTTTTAGTGTGGTGAGTTTTAGTGTGGTGAGTTTTAGTGTGGTGAATTTAAGTGTGGTGAGTTTTAGTGTGGTGAATTTTTAGTGTGATTTTTTTGTGTGGTGAGTTTTTAGTGTGGTGAGTTTTAGTGTAGTTAGTTTAGTGTGGTGAGTTTTATTGTGGTGAGTTTTATTGTGGTGAGTTTCTGTGTAGTGAATTTGAGTGTGGTGAGTTTTAGTGTGGTGAGTTTTAGTGTGGGGAATTTTAGTGTGGGGAATTTTATTGTGGTTAGTTTTAGTGTAGTGAGTTTGTTTTTCTTTATATTTCCTTTTTTTGTGTTTCCTTTTATTTGAATTTTAGTTTTATGTTATTGCTTTTGTTTTTGTATTTTTGCTATTAGTTTGTATTTTTGCTACTGAGCTATAGTAGCATAAAATGCTGATGCTGAGTAGCATAAAAACAAATAATTGCTTTTCAGCGATTTGACTTTTTTTTTAATATGCTGAATGTGTCAAAAAATTGATCATACTATAACTTTAGAAGACCTTTGTAATCTAAAACTCTAATAAAATAATATAAAAAACCTAAGAAAATTCAAAAAACAATATTTATGCTTAGGTATTTTGTTTGTACTTTATCATAGGTTTATTTACTAAATCAATATGCTTTTTGCTATGATGAATTCTTATTTTTGTCAGCTTCAGCATTACCTTGACTCAACTCTTCACTCATAAAATATTTATCAAAAATCGAGAAAACAAAAAAAATATTAAGAACAAAATTAAGTTAATAGGTACACAGAAGATTGGTACACTGATCAATTAGGTTGCCGCAAGAGTTCAAATAAAACTAAAAAGCACAAAAAAATTAAGTTCAACATCCCCACTTTTCGAATACTGTTTTTCAATTCCATCTAAAAGCCATTATTTAATTTTTGTTGTCTAATTATATCTATTTTGTTCTTGTTTTGCACCTTTTTACCATAGTCAGTACAGCTTTTACGACAAATTCTTCCGGGCCTAAGTCCAAAATATTTCTTCAGAATTATTTTGAAACTATGAAGTAGTATTGAAAGTAATGTTATGTTCTAGACGTTTTAGAAAATAGACAGATCTGGCAATATATGGAGACTTTTCAATAATTTGAACATGAATTATGAACCTCTTGCCAAAATTAGTGAACATATTAGAATTAGGTATTTGAATAGGTGAAGTGATCAGGGGGTTACTCTGTAATGTATTTCAAAGTCAATGCCATATAATTTTCAATTTTAATCAGTCAATTTTATTCGAAGAATATTTTTTGATTATTTTCACGATATCAGATAATCAAAAAAAAAAAAAAAAAATAGAAATAATCAAAATAAAAAGTCGGATTAATTTTTATGTTTATTTTCAAATAATCAAAAAAAGTAGTCGGATTACTAGTTTTTGATTCATTTAAAGTAGTCGTGAAAATAATCAAAAAATGTATTAAGAATAAAATTACTTTTTTTATTATTTCTAATCGTAATCAAAATTTTTGATTACGATTTCTAAAGAATCGTACTCAAAAGTAATCGTAATTCAACGGTTACAACTCCGCTTCGAATTAATATTTCAAATCGATTGTCATCGAAATTTCGAATTCTTTTAAAATTTATTTGTAAAATTAATTTAACATAAAATGTATTTTTCAGTAATGAGGTTATAATGCATAAAATACCATTTTCATTTATTATACAATTAAATTCACATAATAGTTAAATTGCCACAATGACAGCCTAATGTCCACACTTTTGCCAACAAAGCGGATACAAAGTACTTCAAATAATGAACCCTTTCATTTGGGACACAAATTCACAATGAGCTGCCCGCGGTGCTGCCCTTCTATCAAAAGCGACTAAAGGGGACCCATTAAACGACGGTCAGTTCATCTTCATAAAATGTAATGTGGCGTAGGTCAGTCTGATATTCGTTGGGTACTGGTGGTAATGGTGGTACAGAGGTTGCTGCTGTTTTTCGACATGTTTAATAGGGAAACAATTCTGTGCGCTCGCCAAGAGGAGCAACAACTTTATGCAACTTTAACTGACCTCCATAAATTTAGCCTTGAAGCAGGCAACTACTTTTTGCTGCTGATGTCGGTATTGCTGCCACTACTGTTGATGATGCTCCCCATGTTATTTTTGACGGACAGCCTGTAGAGTGAAGAGCACAAACAAAGCAGAAGTTGCTGATATCCTGTTGCTGCTGTTGTTTTTGAGTTAAAAACTAGGCTGCTACTGCGTCTTTTGCTGCCTTGTGGTTCAGTGTAGGAAGCATATGAAGCGTTGGCAAAAATGCCGATGGGTGCAATTTACCAGAAAATATTGGTTTCTTTATGTAGACTATTTGTAGACTCTTTTAATGCTATTTTTTTTCTAAACATTTTTATATTTACTATTAAAGACTGACTGGGCGACAAATATTTTTTATTTCTACACTAAGGAAAAAGTGTAATAAAATTAATTAAAAGAGTAATATAGTTAAAAACGTTTCAATTGTTTTTCATCAGCAGTTAATTTAGTTAAAGTTTAATAATTTTTATTTCAATTTTCCTTAAATAATTATTATATAAATAAATTTATAAAAAATACTCTATAGTATCACTTTTAATTACATACGTAATTTACACTTAATAATTTTATGTATATACTTTATGAAAGAATAATTTATTAATTTTGAATATTTATAGAAATATATAATTTTTATAAAAAACTAGCTGGACCCGTGTACGACTCGTGCAAAGATTTTGTGAATGCAAGGATATGGAGCAATTTTATTAATATTAAAAACATTTATATAATTTATATCAGGGATCAGGCCTTCGCTGTGGACGTTTTTAATTGGTTTTATAAATGTAGTAATCATAACAAAACTATTTCTCGGCTAAAACAACTTTTCTCATAGACAAATCACTTTCAGGCTGTGCTTTCCCGTAGAATTTTTTCGCAGTAGAAGTTTTAGTGTGGTGAGTTTAAGTGTGGTGAATTTTTGTGTGGTAAGTTTTAGTGTGGTGAATTTTATAATAATAATAATAGTTTGGCGCTACAGTCCTGTATAGAACTTCGGCCGAGCTCTCTCACCATTTGAGCTGTGCGTTAGGGCGGATCGAATCCAAACTTTTATTTTTATTTCAAAGTGTAATAGGGCTTAAAAGTTACATTGTGATGCTAGAGTTTACCACAAAAAATTTGAGTCGAAAAAAATAATGTCCTGTATTCGCGTATTGCAGATGAAGTTAAAAAACACTTTAAATCCCTACTTTTATTTTTTTAACATCTTAATAAACATTTTTTTTGATCAAAGTAGGCTGATAAAATTAGATATTGTAACTATTAATGTCCTCCTAAAATTTCATCAATTTTGAATAAAATCTTATACTCTCGCATCGTCCTTGAAGTTTAAAATGTACAAAAAAATCGACAATTTTTCTGGTTAAACTGTTCTAAAATCGGAATGGGTAGATATTTTTACATTTAATTTTTTTTATAGATATTTTTAGTTGTTCTGAATCCAAATTTGTTAACGATCATTTTCTATCGGGTATAGTTTTTGAAAAAAAAAGTCCTTAAGTCTGGTGCTTTGCCCTTTATATTTTTTTTTACTTTTCCATCATATTGCTTGAGATTTTCTTGGCCTAATTAGGTTTTTAATTTCGATAAAAAAAATCAAAAAGAAAATCAAAGAAAAACGATTTTCTGGTGTTTTCAACTTAAAGGGCGATGCGCAGCAACAAAATTTGTTTTTAAAATGATGAAATTTTAGAAGGGCGTTAATATATAATATGAAATCTAATTTTTGGAGCTTATTCTGTTCCAAATTACAATTTTATTTTACCCTAAACATTAATTTATATTTCTTAAAGGAAATTTTTACTTTCGGTTGCAATGCGCGAGTACAGGACGATATTTTTTTTTACTAAAATTGTATGAGGGAAATTCTAGGACCAATTGTGTAACTTTTAATACCAATAACGACAACAAAACTAAAATCAGTATGATGTAATCATTAAAAAATTGTATAATGGGCAATGAAACAGATTTTAGGATTTTTTATTCAAAAACTATACCCGATAGAAATTGACCGTTAGCAAATTTGGATTCAGCACAGCTAAGAATATATATAAAAAAAAATTATATGTAAAAATAATCACCCATTCTGATTTTAGAACGGTTTAACCAGAAATATTATCGATTTTTTGTACTTTTTGAACTACAAGGACGATGCGCAAGGATAAGATTTTATTCAAAATTGATGAAATTATAGGAGGACATTAATAGATACAATATCTAATTTTTTGAGTCTATTACGATCCAAAAAAAAACTTTATGTAGATTGTAAAAAAATAAAAATATGGATTTAAAATGTTTTTAAACTGCATGTGCAATGCGCGAACACAGGACATTATTTTTTTCGACTAAAATTTTTTGTGGTAAGCTTTAGCAGCAAAATTTAACTTTTAAACCCTATTACAACTTTGGAAAAAATTTTCGATCCGCCCTACTGTGTGTGCGATTTATATTTGTACTCAAATTGGTGGGACCTACAGTTTATTGCCAAATCCGAACGGCGGGTGAAAGCTTTTTATAGGCAATGTTTTACTATCGTAGGTTTGCCATTTACTGACAAGAGGTAGCGTCGCATAGAAAAATGTTTTCTATGAAAAAGATGTTGGCAGTCGCTAGGGATCGAACCGCGGACCTTTCGGCTCATAGTCCAACGCACCAGCGACTTGTGTGGTGCGTTTTAGTGTGGTGAATTTTAGTGTGGTGAGTTTTAGTGTGTGTGAATCTAAAAATAAAAACGTTTGTTTTCTAATTTTCATTTGAAATTCGATCAAAAGTTGGAATATGCCCCTATAATTCAATCCTTAAAAATTTAGAAAATGCAACTGATCCTAATTTTAAATTTTTCGCCAAAAGTGGGTCATTCCCCGATTTCCCGCAAAGACTAAAATTCTTGCCAATTAGGGAATTCCCCTGCAGTTGGTTTGACAGGTTCCCAATAGATACTCCTGGATACATTGAAGATAAACAGTTAATCTCTACGTCAGTCATGTTTAAAACAGGCTGTTTATATTGGTTTTTAATTTGTTGCCAAGAAGAGTTGTTACTAAACAATTGAAAACCATCCTATATCCACTATCCCATTCCCCGTAGTCCACCGCTCACTGTCAGACATCACACTTTCGTCTCGTATCGGCGTAGCTCAATTTATTCATGCTAGCAATGTGCAACACATCAACAAATATGAGCAATCAATCTGTCATGTGTGTAACTTTAAACATTTCTCATGTGTATTTTTACACAAACACGCAGCGAGCTTTTCGACAAACACTTTGCTGTGGAGAGCATGAAATGCAGTGAAGTAAAAAAGATAAAAAGTGTTGTGAAATTGACAGGTTGTATGAGGAAATGGTGTCTGTTGGAATTTCAGTTTTTCTTGTTTTTTTTGTCATATATGTTTAGTTATTTACTTGTCTATGGATATTGAAAAACAACAAATATAAAAAGAACTAAAATCAAAAGGAGGGAGAAATGAATAGTTGAAAGATGAAGAAAGCAAACTGTAAAAACAAGAGGAAGTAACTTCACAGTTCTGATCCTTTTACGTTAACGTGTCACGCAAACTACTGAATATATTCATCCACATATTTATTATATGCATGCTGTACAATCGATGTTTATGCAGAGCACATGCCAAGTAACTTCCTTCCGTCATAAATAGAATATTTCGGTTGACAGAAACTTTTGAGATTTTTCACGTATTTTTCTTTTTTATGCTTGTTTCTGGTATAGTTTATTTTATCACTCAGCCACATGTTTGGTATGCATTGAGTCGTCTCAATTGGCTTAGGTTGATTCTGTTTTGTTTATAGTCATCCTGCATAAGTGTTGAAAGTCAGAAAATGTAAATATTGCTATTGTGGAATAGTTTCTCTTGTAAATTATAAATAACTGAAATTTTTGAATTAAGTTTATTTTTTTTTTTGCTTATGTTGACAAAATTTTACTTAAAATTTTGTATTTAAAATATTGTATTGCTTTTATTTTTGTTTTAAATTTTTTCTGATGAGATTAACTGAAATTTTGGGTATATGTATAAATTTCAGTACCAAAATATCATTAAATACGCATAAATAAATTTAAATTTTATAATTTAGGATGCAATTAGTTATTTCACATTAATATCCCCATCAAAGTGCAGGGTATTTCATAGTCGGGTCCGACCGACTTTAAGCCACATGTAACTTAACTTCCCTTACTCGTTTATATTTAAATTTAATATGGTTTTGCTTCACTGTAGTTAAAAGACTAAACCATTTCCTAAATCATAATTGTAAAATTCAGAAAAAATAAAATATATTTGAAGAATTTTAAACTTTATTATTCATCATCAAATATACCTTTATTTGACCTACGTATATTATATTTCATTTTCAACATTGTAACTATTCAACATTACATAGTAACATTTCGATTTCACATTTATTGAATCGTATTACTATTCAAAGCTAATCAAAACTCGAATATGTCATTGCAATTTCGCTGCAATTTGCATGCAATCTACAAAGAAGCACAAATTCATACATATAATTTATTGAAAATGCAATTGCTTTATGCCTCACCCAAAAGTACTTCCACATTCGCGATAATAAAATACAAATGGCGGGACCAAATAAGAATTTAAATTATGGCGCACACCTTGCCTGTCGCATAACATTTACCCGCTCATATAATGCTTATGGTTTGCTATAACGTAACACATAATGTAACGCTACACTTACTTACGTTTTGATTTATGTTACGCTTTGGTGAAATAAAAATTTGATTTCTTTTACAACTGCCGAATAAACTTTTGCGGAAACTGGATTCATTTTATGCAAATATTATATTGTATGCACCACGTGAAGTGGATATATGGGATTTTATGCCACGATATTGCAGATATAAATGAAAATGTTCCCACACTACACTTACACTCAAAATAATTTCTGGGACATTTTACGAAATATTTTTTCATACACACACAGAAATGTACTGTCGTTTTGGGCTGTTATTTGACACTTTCTACTGTCCCAGTCTGCCATGTCTCGGAGACCTTCGATACCTCGAAGCTTTCTCGAATAACTTCGATAAAATAGTTCGATATCGTTACATTCTCGATTTTAATTTTTAAAAATGTTCGTAAATTCAAATTCTTTGACAAGATACGATATTTAAACATTAATCAAATCGATATCGCAATATTTTTCGCAGCAATCTCGAACTTTGATCATGTTTTTCTTCGATATCGTTCCGATTTCGAAAATTTTTTCGTATCGAGAAAACTCCGACAGAACGTTCCGATATCTACCTACCATGTAGGTCGAATTTGCCTCTCGATATCGTTACGATAAAGTATCCGATATCGTGTAAATTGTCATGCATCTCGGATTGATCTCGTAACGATATCGAAACGAATGGCACACTGGGGTTGAAATAGAGTCAGTAAGTTGCTGTTGAAAAACGGTTGGAACTACAGTAGAAAGTGTCCTTTTAACTATGTGTCAAATATACATCTAACAGTAGCTACTTTCGATACGACAATTGCTATGGTTGACTCCATATAGACAGTAAGCGACTGTTGTTGTAACAGTTGATACTTTTGATATTTGCAAGATGCGTTTTTTAAAATTTAAAGCAAAAACAAGTTTTTTTTAACAGTCTTGTTATTTTTTATTTATTTAAATACAGAACACGATATTTACAGCATTTCTATACTTTCTCCGGGGTCCATCTTATCTTCAGATAATTTCTTTTTAGCATCTTTGTCTTGGCACTCGCCTCCTGTTGTTTCTGCTCTACTTACTAAAAATGACCACACAGCAGCAATGTTTGCAGTACTTATACTCATAACTCAAAAAAAAAATAAAAATATACTCATTATTCATGTCAATTTAATGTTAATATAATAATGTAATCTGTAAGGGACTTTAGCCCAGTAGATGTAATGAAATAAATAAATAAAGCACTCCTCCAACTTGGGGTCCTGGTGAGTGAGACTTCAAAGTTTGCATTATCTTCAGGTGCTGGTTGTTGCATTTTTTACAGCAGCATCCTCAATGTTATTATAGGACAATTCAGTTTTCAAACTGTTGCTCTTCTTAATTCACACTAAATACTGCCACACTTCCAGCAAATTTGTAGACCTTGTAAGGTACCCTTTCATTTATATCACCTAAATAGTCCGATTCCAGAATCCCAACATTTTACGCATTAACAACTTATCGCGTATGTTCGGTATACTCCAGAGGTCCATGCACTAGCTTGTACTCATATAGAAAGTATCGGGTTTCACGGCAATTTTGTAGACTTCGTCTACAATGATATATGTATATTTTGTATTCTTCCAGCGGTATCTCCAAGGTTTTGATTTGAAATTGTTCGCCCTTCCTCTATCTGTTATGTGTTTTAATTTGAATAGTTTTCTTTAAATTTCAAATTTAATTTTTACTTTCATCTGCGATAATTAAAAGTATATTTTATAAAGTTTAATTTTTGTTTATTTTTTTTTTTTGATAAATTAAAATTTTAAACTTAATTTTGTTTTTCATATGCTCTCGTTAAAATTTAAAGTAATAATTTTAATAACAGATTTGAACCGAAAACGACAATTAAAGGTGTTTATTTGTTCAAAATGAAATATCAGTGCTTCACTGTCCATTTTCAAAAGTATATTTCTGTGTGTGTAATTTTTAATTTCGTAAAATACACAAATAATTCGTAGACTATACGAAACATTTGTAATTTCTATTTGTTTCCCAAATTAATATTTACGACGATTCGTATATATTACGAATCAATAGTCGTATAATTAATAATAATATTTTGGCGCTACAGTCCTGTATAGAGGACTTCGGCCGAGCTCTCTCACCATTTTTGAGCTGTGCGTGTTATATTTGTACTCAAAGTGGTGGGACCTACAGTTTATTGCCGAATCCGAACGGCGGGTGAGAGCTTTTCATAGGCAATGTTTTACTCTCGTAGGTTTGCCATTTACTGCCGAGAGGTAGCGCGGTATAGAAAAATGTTTCTATGAAAAGATGTTGTTAGACCCAGTCCAGGCTTGAACCGGGGACCTATCGGCTCGCAGTGCAACTCACTAACCACTGAGCTACCGCGGCTACAATACAACATTAATACAACAACAAAATTACGAATATTTCATTGCAAATACGACACTTTCGTTATATTACAATTTACGTTATATTACAATTTACTATTACAACATTCGTGCTTTTTTCGAATGCTAAAAGTACAAAACAATCAAATCAGTACATAATGTTTGATATTTTTATAATGAATCGTCAATTTCATCGCGAGTTTTTTAAACAAAATATTTTATTTAATT
This sequence comes from Dryomyza anilis, assembly GCA_951804985.1. Lineage (NCBI taxonomy): Eukaryota > Metazoa > Arthropoda > Insecta > Diptera > Dryomyzidae > Dryomyza > Dryomyza anilis. The sequence continues at coordinate 26,301,290 of OX638131.1, forward strand.
GGTATCGCGGGTGCAATAGATAGTTATAAACACAAAAAGGTTTAAAAAGTATTCTGTGTTAGTTCTGTTTGTGTCTAAAGTTCAAATGTATCATATTTCAGATTTTTCGTATCTTTATGAATCATCATTTTCATCGTCAGTTATTCTTAACGAAGTATTAGTGTATTTTACGAAAAATTCGTAAAATATTTCATAAATTTACGAATGCTCAGAATACTTTCGTAAAATGTACGAATGCTTTCGTAAAATGTACGAATATATTCGTAAAAAGATACACAAATATTCAATAAATTACGAATCTTTCGTATTATGTACGAATGGCTTTCATATATAAAATCTTCAAATAGTTTCGTAAAATAAACAATTAATATTCGTAATTTTATCACAAATTTACGTAAGTTCTTTCGTGTATTTTAAGAAATATTTCGTGGATAAATTTCATGAATTTTTTCGTAAAATACACAAACGATTTCGTGTATTTTAAGCAGATTTTGTTTTGAGTGTACAGTTCACATTCAACAAAGGATTTTAACGGCATTTTAGACCTCAGTTATATTTGTATTTATATGCAGACAATAAAAATTCATTAAATTTAAAAAAAAGGTTTTCTGAAACAATAGAACATTTTACTAGTTTCCTTTATTAAAAAATGTCCAAAAGCCAAATGACTTCAGTTTTTCTCTCAGAAGAATTTAATATTAATAGTTCTGGATATATTCCTACAATTTTGAATATATAAATAAATATCCTAATTCTACATAAAAAATAACTTCAAATAACATTAAATTAAATTAAAAATAATATAAAAATATAAATTTAGAAAGAAATTCTGAGTTTGAAAATGAAACCTCCCATATAAGTCACTATTTTAAAATGTATTGTGGTATCTATTCCCTACTGCTTGTGGGAAACAGTAGGGAATCGAACCCGATACCCATACAATGCAGTACGGTGCGCATATTTCGGGTCACTTACAGGAACCCCAAGATCGTATAGTATTCAAAATAAAGTTATGAAATAAAATATTTATTGTTAAACTTCATCGTTGAGATGTGTTGAAAAATGTTATTTATTTCTATAATAAAATTTTAGCGCTACAGCTACAAGAACATAGACTGAGCTCTCACAATTTTCATCTGTGCGTGTTATATTTTTTATAGCCGCGGTAGCTCAGTGGTTAGTGCGTTGGACTGCGAGCCGAAAGGTCCCCGGTTCAAGTCTGGACTTGGGCTAACAACATTTTTTCATAGAAACATTTTTCTATACCACGTTACCTCTCGTCAGTAAATGGCAAACCAACGAGCGTAAAAACCATTGCCTAAAAGCTCTCACCCGCCGTTCGGATTCGGCAATAAACTGTAGGTCCCACCACTTTGAGTACAAATATAACACGCACAGCTCAAAATGGTGAGAAAGCTCGGCCGAAGTTTTTGTAGGACTGTAGTGCCAAACTATTATTATTATTATTATATTTTATTAAAAACAAATCTATGAAGATTTAGCTTTCATTACTCCTTATTTACCAATTTATAAATTCTTTTGTTGTTCACATTTTCGAATATTCTTACAAATTGCAGTATAAACAAATATCGTAGATATATAATTTCATTTTTTCTATATACCTTAATTTCTTTATATTTTTATTTATATTCCTTAAAATGTACTTATAACTTATGTAAATTTACAAAAACAGTAATAATCCGCTTATTTGTTGTTTTTGTCGTCTACACTCATTACATCGTTGACGAAGACATTACGTTGTAATGTTTGCTCATTATTGAAACTTTTTGCAAGAGGAGCTGTTTTAAACTCAAACACATTATACACACATTGGATTGTTAAAAACAGCCGGATGTGGTTCCGGAAATAAAATCATCAAAATAATGAACTTTTGAGTACCGGAAGAGTGACATGTATGCTGCTCATTTATTAAACATGGCTGTATGTGGAGTTTTATGTCAGATTTTGACTGTCAGACTATGTCGCATAAGTACTCTGTTTACAAGTATGTTTGTATGTCACTGAATCTATGTGAAGGATGAACATTTTTTGTCTGTATACATGAATTCACTTTAATTACATTCTCAAATGTTATTAACATGAATTTTTATATAAATGTTCGTATTTTTCTGTACCACGACAGAAAATTTTATACATTTTAAATTATTAAAGTTTTATGCATGGAAACCACAAAGTTTTACTTAATTAGTTGAAAACTTAAATCGAAGTTGACACTGTCACAGTGTATATCTATCTCAACCATAATATGAATCCCCAAAATCAAATTGCGTATAATTATTTGCATTATTAAGTCCTGTATGTCGTTTTATTTTGTTCAAAATACAAATTTCATTATGCTGCTTGTTTTAAGTGTATAATCATTTGTTTCAATACTTTGTAGAAATTACATTAATTATTGGAATCAAGTATTAAAACCATGAACGCCCACTATTTATAAGCGAAATCTTAAATATCAAATCGAAATCTTTAAAATCGTTATAATAAAATCAAATATAAAGTGATGATATCCGAAACTGATATAAGTCATTCCACACTAAAACATTAAAAACGAGTTGGGAAAGTTAGGTCACATGGGTAAGTTCGGTCACATGGGTAAGTTCGGTCACATGGGGCGTATTTTTATAGTCGGTCGGGCCCGACTATGGAATACCCTACACCTTTGGTGGGGATATTAACCCTCAGAATATTATTCATATATCAGAAATTTACGTCTTATATCCCCGTAAATTAAAAAATTTATGTAAAGTATAAAAAACTAAAAAAAAAAAAATTGAAAAATATAATTGGGCGAACCACGCCTATATTTAAAATTTTGAAAGGCTAATATTTCATAGATTTGATTTTAACAATTTACGGATAAAATTTTCACTATGAAAACCCGGGAAATAAGGAAAAAAAAAAGTGGGCGGATCACGCCCATTTTTGGACCACGTATTTTAAGGTGAATTCTAACAATATGTTTTAAATTTTATAACTGTACCTTGAATAACTTTCGAATTATTAGTTCCGAAAGAGTTATATAAAAGTGACTTGTATGGGAGGTGGGCGTGTCCGTTGACCGATTTGGCTCATTTTCAAACTCAGTTCCTACTTTTGGCTAAAATATATTGAGACGAAATTTCATTGCATTCTGATCAGTATTTCTCAAGTTATTCTGTATTCGGACAGCAAGACAGCAAGACAGCAAGACAGCAAGGCAGCAAGACGGACAGACAGACGGACATGGCTAAACGGACTCGGTTAGTGATGCTGATCAAGAATATATATACTTTTCCATACCGGACACGCCTCCTAAGGGGCGTTACAATATATGCACAAAGTTAATATACCCTGTACCTCATAGGTGTAGGGTATAAATATCATATCTTATTTTTATTTTTATTTTTTCGGAACACTTTTCAATAATACAGTTCAATAATACTGAAATAATAAAAACCCATTTTAAAACAAATTTCCAAAATCCTTACCATGAATACGTGATTAATTGGCCTTGTACTTCAAATAAAATGTATTTAAAATAGATTTTTATATCCTACACCTATGAGGACATCCCCCTTAGGAGGCGTGTTCGGTAAGTAATAGTATCTATATTCTTAATCAGCATCACGGCTCAAATCCATTTAGCCTTGTCCTTTCGTCTCTCTGTCCATCTTTCTGTCAGTTTAAATCACGACTACAGAGAAAATAGAAGAGCTAGATCATAGAAACTTCTAATTTAGATTACTTATATCTGCGCTATCTCAACAAGAAAATTTGCATGATCTGTTTATTGTGACCGGCGTTCAAATGCCTCATAAAATTTACATCAACAGATCAGTTTTACTTTATACGAGCTTAAGTGAACTTTTTTGGTTAAATATATATTGACTTAATATATAAAAATAATGTTTTCTCGGGAACCGATTTGCGGTTCTCAAAAAAAAAAAAAAAAAATCGGTATACCTACCCATTTGTACATATGGGTATCAAATGAAAGGAAATTCTTCACCGACCGACTATAACTATCAAAATTTCCCTACTTCAAAATTTCCCATGGTTTTTACTTTTTTTCGATTTTTCACGCATAGATATTTTAGTCGTAAAGTATTGAAAACAATTCTGTGAAATATTATCCTTAAAGATCTGCACATATATTTAAAAATAGGCGTGATCCGTGATAATTTTTTCACTTTTTTAACATTAGATAATGTTTTTATACCCTACACTAAGAGTGAAAGGGTATATTCAGTTTGGTACGCCGTTTGTAACACCCAGAAGGAAGCATCTCCGGTATGGAAAAATATATATATTCTTGATCAGCATAACCTCCTCCCTAAATCGACCTCCTGAGTCGATTTACCGATGTCCGTCTGTCTGTCCGTCTATCTGTCTGTCCGTCTGTCTGTCTGTCTGTCTGTCTGTCTGTCTGTCTGTCTGTCTGTCTGTCCGTCTGTCCGTCTGTCTGTTGAAATCCCTACTACTTTTAAAATTGAAGAGCTAAATAAATGAAACTTATAACTTAGATTACTAATATACCTAAACTGTATGTGCGAATTGGCGAGATCGGTTCATTGTGACCTATGATCCGACCACTTATGTTCAAATACCTCATATAAAATGTACATATAAAGATCAATTTTCATGTATACGTGCTTAGGTAAACTTTTTTGGTCAAATATATATTGACATCATGCTCAAATACATGATAATAATGTTTTCCGGCGAAAAGACTTGTGGTTCACAAAAAAAAATCGAAATTCGGTACACCTACCCATTTGTAAATATGGGTATCAAATGAATGGAAATTCTTCATTGATTGAAAGTTTGTAGTTATTTTCAGGATTCGTATAACCTTGTGACCTATATACCTCTTTGACTGGTAACCACACATATGTGTGGGGTATTTATAGTCGGCTTAGACCGACTATAATTTTGATAATCCTCTAACCTTCGCAACTGGTTTTATTGTTAAGAAAATATTTTATGTTAGAACTGAAAGAAATAAAACAAATTTTATAACCATATTATTAATTTATTAATCGATATTTATTTAATTTTATAATTTATAATTCATTCATATTTTCCTTGTTTTTTGTCTATACATTTATTAGCACAGGTTATAAACACATCTCCCTTAATTTATTACCTTAAATACGCATTGACTCACATATTTATTTCACCTCTTTCAATACAAAGATTTTTGTCCTCAGAACCCCACCTGATATAATTTTAAATTACAATCATTATTTCGAAAAGAGCACCGATGACAAGTTATTATGATGTGACATTATCTGTTATATGCTTATTTGCTTTTTCATTTTCTCATTAAATATATAAATCAGCTTCTTTGCACGGAAAATAAGTTACAAACACATTGCATGCGTGACACGAATTTCAATTATTTCCCCAGCACATGTATAAAACCGTTGTACTTGTTATTTTTGGTTTTGACAAGGATCTAAAGTAATAATGTTATAACACACCACCGCGAAATCATTTGTATCTTCTGTCTTCGGGTCTGACTACGATAAAATGATCACCAACATTATCAATGTCGTCAACTAAAAACGCAGCGGGGGGGACAGCAAACGACGCCATATTTCTTGCCGCTCTTTTGACATTTTGCTTCAGTAAGGTTTGCCATTTCATGATTGTAGACTCGTTGTAGGCTCGTATATCTTTCCATCATGAAATGGCAATCCATACTGAGGAGAAATTTCAAAAGAGCGGCAAGAAATATGACGTCGTTTGCTATCCCCGTCGCTCTACTTTTGTAGCGTCCCTGTTGAAAAACCGTTGAAAAAACCTTTGTAGCGCTCTTATTGAAAAACCCTTTAAAATGTTATTTCCTTAATAAAAAGTGATCAAAAGTGATAACAAGTATTTTATTACGTACGTAATAAATTTGATTAAAAAGTATTTACATCGAAGTATTTACATCATGAAATGGAAAACCTTACTGAAGAGAAATGTCAAAAGAGCGGCTAGAAATATGACGTCGTTTGCTGTCCCTGTGACACTACTTTTGTAGCGTCCCTATTGAAAAACCCTTGAAAAAACCTTTGTAGCGCTCTTATTGAAAAACCCTTTCATATGTTATAACCTTAATAAAAAGTGATAAAGTTTTATTACGTACGTAATAAATTTGAATAACAAGTATTTACATCAAGTTTAAATAAAAAGTATTTAATTTAAATACAAAAGACTACGGGTGAAAAATGTGTCGAAAAGTATTTAAATTTATTACTTTTTTCCCTCAGTGTACACCTTGTTGGGTATATTAATTGTATACCTAATTTTTAAAGGTATTCGATATGCTGAATACCTTCACTATAAGAATATTATTCACATATTAGAAATTGATATCTTATATCCTCATAATCCCAAAAAAAGTATAAAAAAATAAATAAGCAATAAAAAATAGAAAATAAAAATTGACCAGGAAATTTAAGATTAATAAATACGTTTTTAGGTTTATAATTGTATAATGTTTAATTTTGGTGATTTATGTTGTTTTCAAAATTCTTTAATTCTTTAATTGGAAGCACTTCTCAGTATTTAAAAATTACAAACACTGTTTCTACAGAACTTTACTTGGCGAAATGGCCGTAATAATTCAACGACGACAGCGACATAAGAAATAAAATATATTGTTACAAGCCATATGCCACAAACTACATGCAACCACAAAAACACTAGCAACATATAACGCAACAACATAATTGTATTGAGATGACAACACAGGCAAAAACACCTGCAACAGTGTTAATAAAAATGATATATTTCATAAATAAAAACCACAACATATCTTTGTAAGAATCAACCACTATATTTTTAAATTAAAATTACTGGTTTACAAAAATATATTTGAATGAAATGAGAATATATATTCATCTTTATTGCACCCATTAAACATTATGAATCTTTTAATACTCTTTAAAGACTTATATTTTTGTGTCCCACTTTCAGCTATGAGCACTTCGAAGTGCCCAAAAAGGCTCCCGAAAACTGGGTAGCGCCATATATATGAGATTTTCAAGATTTCTAAAACACACACATTTGAGCTAGAGATGGGCACGTGAGTGAGTTTTGACTCACACTCACTCACGCTCACGAAAGAATATTTCTAATCACGCACACTCATTCACGACATTTTTTGCTCTAGTCACACTCACTCAGAATCACGTGAGTAAAATTAGGATTCAATCACAATCACGCGTGATCACGCGTGATTCACGGGGATCACGCTGAATCACGTGGTTTTTTTGCTATTGCTTTCAGAATACATAAAAATACATATTTCATTTGTATATGTTGGTGAGATTGGTCGACCGAACGTGGCACCTCTTATACAACTTACATATTACAAACGCAATAATGATGTAATGATGTTAGGGATCTCAATTTTTAACGGAGATGGAAATGTGAAAGACCTTCGATGTACTGTTTATATAAAAATTTCCTCGAAGAATAATTCTCCGGTGAAGAATTCGTTTAAAATCTTTGAGAATTGTCCCTGTAAAAATTATCTCTGGGAAGAATTATCAAGAAAAAAATAGTCCGGTGTAGAATTTACCAGGAATGAATTGACTTTGGGAACAACTATTTTTGAAGCGATTTTTTTGGTTACTACATTTAGAACCTATGGAACAAACTAAACTTAATAAACAAAGGGAAGTCAATACAGAGTTAACATGTATAGTTGAAATTGAAAATTCAACTTTATACAAAAATGGGTATGTCGAAAAAAAATGCGTTTTATGTCCATTTTCCTGAACGGTCGTAGAAAACCAAGCAAAAACTATTGACATGACCCCACAAAAATTGACTAGCCCATACTAAGTACGGCCGGTTTGTAGGGGGTTAGATCAATTGTTGACTGAACCTTGTAACTTATTCTGAGTTGAAGAAGGGGTGGGTATTTGACGGTCGGTTATCAAGGGTTTGTTTTATTATAGTTCTGAATAGTGGGTAGCCGCCTTCCCAAAGCCTTCTGAGTTCAAGGCATGGCCCTACTTGTTCTGTAGATCAGCAAAAAAATAGAAAAATCGCAAAAAATTAAAAGTGATATTTTTTTATTTTATGAAATATTCGACTCACTCACACTCACTCACGAAAAAAATGTACTCACGCACACTCACTCGCGGTCTTTTTTTGGTCTACTCACACTCACTCACAATCACGTGAGCAAAATTAGTATTCAATCACAATCACGCGTGATTCACGTTGAATCACGTCACATGCTCATCTCTAATTTGAGAACTAAAAAAATCAAAAAAAAAAAAACTGGATAAAAGCCAACTTTTTAGGGCCCAAAATACCACTGATGTATGATAATTTTATAATAATAATAATATAATAGTTTACCGCTACAGTCCTGTATAGAGCTTCGGCCGAGCTCTCTCACGATTTGAGCTGTGCGTGTTATATTTGTTCTCAAATTTGTGGGACAGTTTACTACAGTTTATTGCCGGCGGTTGAGAGCTTTTCATAGGCAATATTTTACTCTAGTAGGTTTGCCATTTACTGCCGAGAGCTAGCGTCGTATAGAAAGATGTTTTCTATGAAAAAGATGTAGGCAGTCGCTGGGGATCGAACCGCGAACCTTTCGGCTAGTAGTCGAACGCACCAGCGACGCTCGTAGTCCAACGCTCGTAGTCCAATATCTCTAATTTCGGTTAAACCCTCTTTATAAAATACAAGGGACCATAAATGAGTCTAACATCGTAGGTAGTGAATAAATACGGGCATCTCAAAAACAACATACATATTTGTCGGTTAAACTTACGCTAATAAAATGATTTTTGTTTATTTCAAATTTAAATCCTGTATTGTATCTCTGATTTGTTTGAACAGTAGACCTCTAATACACTGCTAAATATGATAATTTAAAAATAGTTTTTACGACATCTTCTAAAACCTGCCTAAATACTTTTATGACTCCCTTTTCGCGTAAAACACTTTTTACTTTCTAGATTATAAAACATAGGAGATCAGATGTTAGTGAGTTCTTCAAATGGGGCTTATAACATCTTTTCATAGAACACACTTGTCTACACTGCACATACAAATTTCTCACCCCGGCATTAAACTGTATTCTCATCATTATAAATAAAAATATAACACCGTCTGACAAAAAGTAAAAAATTTCGTATCACATGAACTAAATAATATGGGTCGTTCGTGTATTTTACAAAAAAAAAAAACCGTAAAATTTATCCACGAAATATTTTGTAAAATACCAGAAAGAACTTTCGTAAATTTATGATAAAATTACGAATATTAATTGTTTAGTTTACGAAACTATTTGTAGATTTTGTCTACAAAATCCGTTCGTACATAATACCAAAGATTCGCAAATTTTTGAACATTTGTGTAACTTTTACGAATATATTCGTACATTTTACGAATTTATTTGTACATTTTACGAATATATTCGTACATTCGTATTCATACTTTTGAGATAGCATTTGTACATTTTATGAAATATTTTACGAATCTTTCGTAAAAAACACGAATATTTTGTTTAATAAAACGACGATGATAATGACGATTATTTAATAAAAATATGAAATATTTTAAACTAATTGGATGCTTTTGCACTTTTGACAACAACTCACACAGAACACATTTTACATATATAACTATCTGCACATATAACTATCTGCTTGGAACCGCGTTACCAATTAAATAAAATGCAACTCCAAGTTTCTATTTGACGCAGTGGATTTCTGTTTTTATTAATTATTCTTAATAAACACAACTTTTTCGTAAAATGTAAAGCTCATTCGTAAAACATGTTATTCTTTCGTATAAAAAAAATTTAATAGAAAATATAATGACGAATGTTTCGTAGTTTAAACAAAACATTCGTTATTTTGTTGTTGTTTTAATTTTACGAATATTGATACGTAATATATACGAATCGTTTGTAAAAATTATTTTGGACAAAAAATAGAAATTACAAATGTTTCGTGTATTTAATGAATTATTCGTGTATATTACAAAATTAAAAATTACGAAAAAATATTTCGTAAAAGGTCCTCGAAAATATTTTGAGTGTAGGCACTAGAGATGGGCATGTGAACGTGATTCGGCGTGATTCACGTGAATCACGCGTGATCACGCGTGATTGTGATTGAATCCTAATTTTGCTCACGTGATTGTGAGTGAGTGTGAGTAGACCAAAAAATGCCGTGAGTGAGTGTGCGTGAGTACAATTTTTTCGTGAGTAAGTGTGAGTGATTCGAATATTTCATAAAATAAAAAATCTCACTTTTAATTTTTTGCGATTTTTCTATATTTGTGCTGAACTACAGAACAAGTAGGGCCACTCCTTGAACTCAGAAGGGAATGGGCTGCCCACTTTTCAGAACTGTAATAAATCAAACCCTTGCTAAACGACCTTCATATACCCACCCCTTCTTTAACTCAGAATAAGTTGCAAGGTTTCCGTCATCAATTGATCTAACCCCCTGCAAACCGGCCATACTTAGTATGAGCTAGTCAATTTTTGTGGGGTCATGTCAATAGTTTTTGCTTCATATGACCGTTCATGGAAATGGATATAGAACGCATTTTTTTCGATATGCCCATTTTTGAAAAAAGTTGAATTTTTAATTTCAACTATATTTTGTTTATTAAGTTTAATTTGTTCCAAGGGTTCGTGTGGGGTCCCGATTTTATTCGAGTTATAAATGTAGTAATCAAAAATAATTTTTCCCAAAGTCAATTCATCCCTGGTAAATTCTATATCGGACTTTTCTTTTATGAATAATTCATTTCCAGAGGTAATTTTTTGCGGAGACAAATTTTACACGAATTCTTCACCGGAGAATTATTCTTCAAGGCAATTTTTACGTTTTTATATGAACAGCACATCGAAGGTCTTTCACATTTTTATCTCCGTTAAAAATTGAAATATATTTTATCAAAATCCCTAACATCATAACATTATTATAGCGTTTTAAAGATGTAGGTTGTAATGGAGGTGCCACGCTCGGTCGACCAATCCACCAACAATGAATAGCAAAAAACACGTGATTCAGCGTGATTCACGTGAATCACGCGTGATTGTGATTGAATCTTAATATTACTCACGTGATTGTGAGTGAGTGTAAGTAGAGCACAAAAGGCCGTGAGTGAGTGTGCGTGATTAGAAAAATTCTTTCGTGAGTGAGTGTGAGTCAAAACTCACTCACGTGCCCATATCTAGTAGGCACCAAATGGAGTTAAACTGCATTTAAAGCTTTTTATTTCGTGATCCCGTTTTCTTTTAAAACGACTTCAAACTTTCAAAAAATAGCTATTTAAAAACAAAAAATCAGTTAAATTATGATAAAATTAAAAATAGGTTATTTTTCCAAAAACTTATTTACCTCAGACAAGGGCTTATAGACGCTATATTCGCACATGTATTGACAACTTACTAATGTAAAACAAATTTCTTTTTAATACGCACACAGCAAGCAAAAACTATGCGAGCTTTCTTCACACACACAAAACAATAACATATTGTGCAAAACACAGAAAAAAAGATAAACATAAAGCATTCACAATATGTTGACTTGACCATCATCATCATGTTATTCGCCATTGTTGTCACTTTGATGTTTCTTCTTGATTATTTTTGTTTTGAAAGCAGACACTAATACATCAACTTTTGCCAGTGTTCTGTGTGAAAAGTAAATAAGCTGCCGTCCTCTTGCCATACCTTCCTTCCAACTATCACTCAATCTAAATGCCTTTCAATCATCCATCAACCACTCTATACTACGCTTATATTTCTCTGTCAAGTTTTGATCCTTTTCGACAGATGTTGGTATTAAAATATTTTACAGTTGCCCTAATGTCAAACATAAAAAAATATCTTTTCTCTTCAGTATTCTTGTCTAAATGATTCCTTATGTTGTCTGTAAGCTTGGCAACTAATCTAAACATTTTAGGCATACTTTTTGTGCCTTTTTCTTGTTCCTTTTGGTACGGTTTTTCTACGCCATTATTTTCCTTTCTTGCTTACTTCTTGGTAAAGGCTTAAAGTCTACAATATGTTGCCTGTAACAGCTGCAATCTGCTAAATAAGCCTCTTCTATTTGTTGCTTTACTTTAAGAGCAGCACTGTTGAAATCTTGTAACAACAAAATGATTTCTTAAACACTTTTTTAGACTTTGATTTGTTGACAGTTTCTGTAGAAGTTTTCCAAAAAAAAAAGCCAAAGTTTATGAAGAAATAAGTCATATTTAATTAGTCGACAAGAGTTTATTTTGTCTCTATTAGGTAGCGCATTTATATTGAAAACCCGGACATATAGGCAACAAATTTATTTTTATTATAATTAAATATATGTATTGATATTGTTTAAACAATTTTATTTTATTACGTTTTTTTATATTTCATTTTTATATTTTGGTTTTTATTATAAAATAAATTGTATTAAATTCCTTATGTGAAACTAATCATTGTATTTTACCTTGCGAAAGAACGACCAGTTATATGACAAATATGATTTGGACATGCGTTCCCTAATAGGTTAAATTTCTACAGTGTATATATTTAATAGAACAATCAAAAATAAATTAATCCCAACGTTACATCGACATATTCCACAACTGAAAATACGCATCAACCATTTCTGTTTGCGACACATGAATCGTTTACATTGCAATTTCACTCCAAATACTCAGCAAGCATCACCAAAAAGGGTCAAATGGCGATTTTATTTATTTAGGAATCGGCTTTAGTCAAGGTGTATGGTAAGTACTATGCTAAAATTATGTATTATAGATGACATGGCTGGACATGCCACACAGGATAAAAAATTCGTGTGCTTGGCCCGTCAACGTAGACAACATGGAAGCAGCAGTTGAGCACAAGTCAGCAATGTGTATCAGATTTTATTAGATTTAAATGTGAATTAAACAATTGAAAATGGATTAAACTTATATGTAATATGTGTGTCCCTTTTTTTGAATGTATGTGCTTAAATGTTGGTTGGCATGTAATCTGTAAAACCACACCATTATGGCTTTGGGGATTCTTGAGGACTGCAATTTTCAGAATATTACCTAATGAGCTTAGGATTTAAGGACGAATGTGTGTTGTAGATTGCTGTTTATGCATGGGGGTTTTCATGCAAAGTTAAAATTCAAATTCCTTTTATGTTTGTCACTCCTGAATAAGAGATTGAATAACGTGTGAAATGGTTCATGCAAAATTGGGTATATAATTCGATGATGTCTATCGATAGATTTATTTTATATTTTTGATTATATTTTTGAAAATATACAATTTAATGCCTCTTATTAAACATAATTTTGACGTTATTGAGACACCATGATATATTTATATTTTAAATTAAACATTTTTTAAAATATATGCTGGCTTTGTGAAGTGCCCTCCACCTGCATTGGTGTTTAAGGCCTTCTCCGTTCGCACCTTTTTGGTATTCTTTTCGCATCGCTAGCTCTTTTCTTGCCTTCTGTGGCTTCTGCTGTGCCTGGGTTTCCCTGCCGGTGCTCTAGTGCCTTGTTGCGGACCTCGTCGGGTTTAAACCCCTTTACAAGGTACCGCAGGTACCACTTCCGGCCAGAACCGCTCAGTCCCTCGCGTCGGGGATCGTCTGCCCCACCAGGTTGCCCCAATGGTAATAATGTTGGCATGTGGCGGGATTTTCGTATCTTCGCCTCTGCCAAAGCAGCCACTCTACTTGTTGTGGGTTTCTCTTCAGACACTGTTTCTTCCTTGGGCGCTTCACACTTGACAGTTTTGGCCTGTTTCGTGGTCTTAGCTACCTTTGGGGTCTCTTCTTTTTGTTTTTGTTTCTTCTGCCCCTGGCGGTCGTCGTCATGGAGATTAGCCTCCATTCTGTCCGCGAGTTCCGAAACAGTGTAGCCCTGCTTTTTTAAAGTTTTTTTTCATGTTTCTATCCATCTGTAAATACATAAGAGGGGATTATAGGCGGTCATGGCATAGCCCCTTATGCCATGACAAGGCCACACATACTCGGTGAGGCGACAAGGTATCAGCGAGGCTCCGTTCCATCACAATCTTTTGCCCCTGACTGCAACCGTCCAACTTTGTTAAAAATGTTAAATGTTAAAAATGTTAAAAATGTTAAAAATGTTAAAAATGTTAAAAATGTTAAAAATGTTAAAAATGTTAAAAATGTTAAAAATGTTGAAAATGTTAAAAATGTTAAAAATGTTAAAAATGTTAAAAATGTTAAAAATTTTAAAAATTTTAAAAATGTTAAAAATTTTAAAAAAGTTAAAATGTTAAATTGTTAAAAACATTAAAATTTTTAAAAATGTTAAAAATGTTTTTATACATTTTTTTACAAAGGTTAAACATTTATAAAGTTTTTAACACATGTAACATTTTTAGCGGTTTAACCTTTTTAAGCAAATTTAACATTTTTTTAATGTTTAACATTCTACATATTTTTAAAAGGTTTAATATAAAGGGTTTTTCAATAAGAGCGCTACAAAAGTAAATAAATAAAATTTAAATAAAACAAAAACGGTTTTCGATATCAATGAAATTCTTTATTCCTCTAAAAGTATGTTCGATGCCATTATGTATGGAACTCGATTTCTTTTGCATGACCACCACGGGCACGCTTGCAGAAGTCCAGACGCTGAACCCAATTCTCGACGATTTTCAAGCATAAACCGGTCGATACTGCTGCAATTTCACGTTCGATATTCGTACGAAGTTCATCAATCGTCGCTGGCTTGTTGGCATAGACCATAGACTGGACGAGGCGGCCAATCGACTGGACCATTTCGTGAGATAACACGTTCTCCAAACTTGGTTTCCAATAAATTGATTGTGGCATTCGCTGTGTGGCTTGTGGCGCCGTCCTGTTGGAACCACATGTCCTCCAAGTCCATATCATCCAATTCGGGCCAAAAATATTCGGTTATCATTGAACGGTAGCGATTCCCATTCACAGTAACGTGCCGGACTTGATCATCACGGAAGAAGTACGACCCAATGACGCCGCCGGCCCATAAACCGCACCAAACCGTAATTTTTTCGGGATGCAATGATGACTCATGGAGTACATGTGGATTGTTGTCTGACCAATAACGCATATTTTGTTTATTATAGCCATTCAGCCAGAAATGAGCCTCATCGCTGAAGATGACTTTCGATGAAAATCCGAATCATTTTCAAGTTGTTGCTCAGCCCAATTCACGAACATACGACGCTTCTGGTGGTCAAGCGGCTTCAGTTCTTGCGTTAATTTGATTTTGTAAGGATGTAGGCCTTGATCTTTTCGCAAAATTGCCACAAGGACGTCACAGAGATGCCCAACGCTTGAGAACGACGTGTGAGAGACACATTTGGGCTTTCTTCAACTGAAGCCTCAGCGGCAGCAATATTCTCGACACTACGGGCACTTCTTTGTCTCACTGGCATTAGAACATTTTGTACTGTGCCTGTGGATTCAAATTTTTCCAGTAAATGCTCAATTGTTGATCTGCTAGGACGATTATGACGACCATAAATTGGACGTAACGCTCTTAACGTTGAGGCCACTGACTTCGAATTTCGGTAGTAAATTTTAATAATTTCGACTCATTGCTGGCTCGTATATCTTTCCATCATGAAATGGCAAACCTTAGTGAAGAGAAATGTCAAAAGAACGGCAAGAAATATGGCGTCGTTTGCTGTTCCTGTCGCTCTACTTTTCTAGCGTCCCTGTTGAAAAACCTTTATTACACATTTTTAACATTTAAAATTTTCAAAGTTTTAATATTTTTATTACATTTTTTATTGTTTAAATGAAGGGCGGATTGAATATATGTTGAGTCTTTTGAATTTTAACTATTTAAATCCTTTAAAACTCACTTGGTCTCTCTTAATGGCTAAGCATTCAAGTACCATGCTCTGTTAACCATGGCTAATATTGTGTAAACCTTTAGGGCATCTAAATATTACATTTATTTGCACAATATTACGGTACTGAGCTGTAAAATCACACAATTGGTTGCATGTTCTTTCGTTGTACTTTGTAATATTATGGTTATTGTAATTGTTATAGTTATTATGGCAATTTCTTTGCATATAGTGTTGTTGCTGCATTCAGTATTCATGTTGTTTTGTAAAATTTATTACCAACAAACGGTGTTTTTTTATTTTGCATTTTATTACGTAATTTCTTTGAATTGAAATTCTATACACTGCAGTTTTTGTTCCGGTATGCGGATAGAGCTTCTTCGTTTTTACAAACTATAATATTCAGTTTTACCAAAAAAAGCAACGCATCCGTTGTGAGAACGATTATCCCAGTAAAGTATAGAAATTTACATAGATTTTTGAATTCAATTTTAAAGCTGCCAGTAAATATTTTTATATTTTCGTCTAGATTTCATACAAAAAATGTACCTCGCAACGTATACGTAATGTTAATAAAATCAATTTATGCCGTATGAAAAATAATTAATCAATGTTTGAAGAAAAAAAAAAACAATGAAATATATGCAAATAAATTCGTTGATCTGTAGATGGACAAAATCACTTTGTATATATTGTAACACTTAATAAAATTTAAAGTGAAAGGCTATTTAAATTCTCAATTGTATAGAAATTATATAGAAAAATACTCAAATTATATAGAAACATACAGAGTTTAAAATGTATATATACATCACAATCTTTAGGCTACACTCATGCTAAGCTCATTAAGTAATCCTCTAAAAATTGAAATCATCAGCAATTCCCAATGCCATTATGGTACGGTATTAAGAGTTCACATGGCAACTAATACCAGTCAAACACACCTTGGTACGTACTCGACAACACACAAAAAATGACAGTTATGTACGACCATATATACTAAATAATGTTTGCTCTATTCTCAATTGTTTAATTCACATTTAAATCTCATAAAATCTGAGTTGTGTTCAACTGCTGCTCTTATGTTGTCTACGTTGACAGGCTAAACACATGTATCCTTTATCCTGTGTGACATGTCCTGCCATATAATCTATAACACATACTTAAAGCATAGTACATACCATACACCTTGACCAAAGACCACACCTAAATAAATAAAAACTAAATTTTACCCTTTTTGGTAATGTTTGAGGACAGTTTGGCTGACAGGAAACGGCGAATGGAAACGGATGTATGTCTTAATGCGTGTTTTCAGTTTCGGAATGTAAGGGGGTAGCGCTAGGACACACTAATTTATTTCTCATAGTTTTGTTAAATATTTCAGTATCACAAGTAAGGTACTGTTTACGGATAATTTTAAATGCAGTTATCAAATTAAATACGTATGATAAATGTGCAAAAAATGATATATAAGAAAAATAAAAAAAAGTCAATAAATAAAGACATATTTTTAAAGAATTAATGAGTGAATGAGTGAATAAAATTAATAAGGACTGCGTCGAATAAAATTGTCCGCTACAAAAATGAAAAAAACTAGAAATCTAGTAATCGAATTTTTATAGAATAAAATATTTTATTTTGCAAATAATTTTTAGATTTAAAAAAAAATATAGAAAACCAGAAATTAATATTTTTTAATAAAAAGTTTTAATGTTTCCGGAACCCCTTCCATTAATGTTGTAATGGTAGTGTCCGACACCCTCACAGCTGCTGAAGACCACTTTCTTTTAAAGTCTTGAAGGTCTTTTCCACTTTTTTTGTTGTCTTCATCTCCCTTTTTACTAAAGCCCAGTATCTCTCAATCGGCCTGAGTTCTGGACAGTTTGGTGGATTGGCTTCTCTATGCACCAAAATCACTGCATTTTGTTGGATCCACTCTAAGGCCGTTTTGCTGTAGTAACATAAAGCGAGGTCAGGCCAAAAAAATGTGGACACTTCATGTTGGCGTAAAAATGGTAGCAATCTCTTTTGCAAGCATATATTCATATATATTTCGCTATTAATTGAACCCGATGTCACGAATGAACTGCTGCTTTTTCCACAACTGCAAATTGCCTGCCAAACAAGGAATTTCTTTGGGAATTTTGTCATTTTTTTTGATTTGAATTTTTCAGCGACATTTCCTCGAGAATCGGCTGTATAAAATTCCTGCTCAGGTAGCTGAGAAAAGTCCGCTAAAACATAAGTTTCGTCGTCCATTAAGCAGCAATCGAATTTTTTAAAAAATCTTGGTTCAGCTTTTTAGCTCGTTGTTTTGCGGTTTCATTCTTGACGGCATTTCTATCCGGAACTTTTCAGCCCAGCTTCTTTCTTAGTCCTGCGCACGAAAGATTCGGAGCAATCCGCCTTTCTCGCCAATTTTCTTCCGGATATGCTTGGATCTTTCTTTAAAATATTCACAACCTTCTTCGACTTTTCACGATCATGTGGGCCTTTTTTTTACCAGAACCTTTCTTCCGATCAATACTCAGGTCTTCCTTAAAGCGGTTGATAACGCGAGAAATGGTCTTAGGGTTAGCCCCTACGTCCTTGGCAATTTTTTTAAAAGACCAACTAGGTTGTTTTTGAAAAATTTTAATTACATATTCTCGCACTTTCACTTCGTTTGCCATTTTCGCGTTAAATACATTTTGTATTGACTATAACTGACACAAATTATTTTCTGCCATTTAATTCAGAGCTACTATGATCAATTTTTTTTAATTTGAATCTTGCAATAGCACATTATGGGAAGATATGTAACGGACAATTTTATTCGACGCAGTCCTTAAGTAAATAAACAGACTAAATAACATAAAAAAAGAACAAACAAATCAAGTAAAATCAAATATTCTTAGAAATACTTTATAACATCCCACACGATTTCTTTGACCTGTGTTGTTTTTACGACTCACTGATTTTGTTGTCCATTATAGCAGAAATCTATTTTTATATTTGTGGTCCAAGTTTAAGGTTTTTAATATAAATGCGCTGTTTCACATTGGGTGGATTGCGAAATAAAGGCAAACAAACTCTTGTCGTGTGATTAGATATGACTTATTTCTTAATAAATTTTAGATTTTTTTAAACTGCTTCTTTTTCTTGAAAACTGTTTACAAATTAAAATAGACTGAAAAGAAGGTTTTTAAAAAATCATTTGCAAAAAATACAATTTCTACTATACTACTCGTAATATAAACCAAAAATAGAACCATATTATTTTGCAGATTACAGCTGTTACAGACTGTGGGACTAGTTTAAGCCTTTGTCAAGAAGTTCGCAAAGTGTGAAAACAGCTAGGTGTAAACAACATTACTAATAAAAACAACAAAAATAAATAAAACGTGAACACAAGATGTTAAGATTAGTTGCCAAGCTAAGCGTCGAAATAATATAACATTTTATGCTATAATATAGATGAAAATATAGCAGTGTACTAAAATATCCATTTCTAGATGAACTAAAGTCGCATATTTCTTTAATAAGTGTTTATTAATAAAAATTGGTTAATTTTGATACGACAATATCTAGTCGGTCTATATCGCAAGAAAACTGTTGCGAGATGCCAGTTCTCACACTGATGTTATAAGAAAAGTTATATAAACATGGTTGACAGACATCAAACTAAGATATGAAGAGTATATGCACCCAGAAAAAAATCATGGTAAATTAATAGTATTATAGTATTAGTATAGTATTATAGTAATAGTATTATTAATAAGTATTTCAATAGAAAAACAACAATTTATACTATTAAAATTGGTCAATAGGAAGCGTACCATTAGTTTAATAATATTCAAATTTTGAATACAATATGATGTTGTACCATACATTTTATTATGTATTCTTTTAATTACAATAAGCAAGACCTATAAAAATTAAATGATACATATTTTTAGATGTTTTTATGTATTTTTTTGACACGTTTACTATTATAGGAGGAAACCATTAAAATAATAGTGCTTATTTTATTAAAAATAATAATATTGAAATATTTAAATTTATGGTGCTATATTTTTCGAATACTGACAAATTAATAAGAAAACTTTTGTTTTAAAAAGAAAAAACTACTAATACATGAACCATAAGATCAATGGTCGTACCATTAAGTACTTAATGGTACATTTTCTTCTGAGTGTGGAATGAAGATATTTTGAACTATAGTTCCTTAAAACCCTAGAACTTATTGCGATATTGAAATTCTTTATAAATTATAGTCGAAATATAAATATTCAATCATGTCTAATAAAGGATTGAATATAAAATTTATTTTTAAACGCTAGATGTTCAACCTTTGCCAACAATTTTACTTTAGGGTAGACATGTTCATCTCATCTCATTTATCATTTTTAAACCAGTGTTCGCATTCTAATCCGATCGAAGTATATCTACTTCATTTCAATTGTATTTAAAAGCTTCTCCCCTACTCCGGTAGAAGCATTTTCTACTTCTTTCTCATAATTGTCTACTCCATTTTTATGAAATCTTCTAGCTGGACCCGTTCACAGTTTCGCCCGTGCTAAGTTTTTGTAATTGTAAAACTATATCGTTTACAAAGTGTGCATACATTTACGCCCCTTTTTCCCTTTTTAGTGCATGTCTACGTCGATTCTTTCCCGCCCACATTGAGAATAGTGCCATGCCCCTTTTGCAATCTCGATCACATTCCACGTAGCTATTAAAATTTTTAAAAATGATCCTTTGTTTCGATTTGTACAACTCTACTCTTATTAAGTCAGGAGTTTTATCATTTTTAAAGTTATATGGGAGGTGTCATGCCCCATTGTCCAATTCCGTCCAAATTCTACGCAGGACTCTCCACTCCCAAAAAATAAAACCTTTTTTTTTGATTTTATACACTTAAAAAATCCAAGATTTTTGGAAATTTTTTTTATTTGATTGATTTTTGTGGTTTTCAGGGTACAATTTATGTTTTAAAAATTTAAGAATTTGTTATAAACCACCAAATCGAAAATAATTATTTGAACCACTGCTGGATGAAATCTCTGGTGAAGATGGTATTGAAATGATTCATATATTATATAAGCCAATATAGGCCTTTATGTAGACCCAAATAAGTTAATGATGTAGTCGCCGAAACCATGGATTTAATTCAAGTCAATTCTATGCCAATTTTTAAAGCGGTAGATATTGATTGAATCTAATAGGATCTGAAGAGTTGTCGTGTTATAAAAAGGTAATTCAAAATAAATTTGATCAGGCACTTAGGCCGTTTCATTTTCTCGTCCATATGACTAATTCAGTATGAAGAAGAAACTGCTTCCAGATCCAAGACGGTGAATTTTTTCCACAAAGTATCAGAATTTTTTTCCAGACCTGATTCTACGTGACGATTACAATCATTAATATAATCTTTTGTTTCGATTTTTTAAACTCTGCTCTTAGTAGGTAAAGAGTAAAATCAATGTTAAGGTTTTTTTTATACGGGAGGTGCCACGTCCCATTGTCCAATCCCGTTCATATTCTACGTGATGATCGGAGTTTTAAATATGAACATTTGATTTTTATAACTCTACTCTTAGTATGTAAGGAGTTATAGCATTTTTAATGGTTTTGTTATATGAAAGGTGCCACGTCCCTTAATACAATTCCGCCCACATT
This sequence comes from Dryomyza anilis, assembly GCA_951804985.1. Taxonomy (NCBI): domain Eukaryota; kingdom Metazoa; phylum Arthropoda; class Insecta; order Diptera; family Dryomyzidae; genus Dryomyza; species Dryomyza anilis. The sequence continues at coordinate 26,322,795 of OX638131.1, forward strand.
CTACGTGACGATTCTTCTTTTTAATATGAACCTTTTTTTTCAATTTTCATAACTTTGGTCAGGAGTTATAGCATTTTTAAAGTTACGGTTATATGGGAAGTGCCACGCCCCTTTATAAAATTCCGCCCACATTTAGCAAAAATATAAACAACAACAAAATACATTACTGAGCCCAATTTCATGACTGTGGCTATCTTACAGATATTTTGAATTAAAAGTATAGTTTTTGCCACGCCCTTTTGTGTACCTTAGGAGGCAAATTTCGAAAAATCCCTTCGTAGTGCGCTCTCATGTCGGGAACTCAATATGCTGTCCAAATTTCAAGTTCCTAGGATTAAATTTAGATTTTTTTGATTTTCAAGCTTTTCCCTTGGGTTTTACGACTTTTCTTTTTACCTAAACCACTCTTCCATTGACGCGAACAAAATACAAAAATAATCAGGCAAATCCGTCGGTTCGTTCTCCCGTGATGCTCTGGTACACACAGGACATAAAATTAATGTTACCTTTTTGCTCTGGCCGATTAATTGCAAAAGTTAAAATTAAATATAAGTTTATTTTAACATTAAGAATGTAAATTTCAAAAACAACTTGTATTTCATTGGGTGTTCCACACATGCCCTAACTCAAGAACGAACCACCCTGTAAACATCAGCATATAGAAAATCCATAAAATTATGAATTAATACAAAATTTTAATATTGAAATATCTATTAATTAATATACAGTCCAATAAAATAATACATATTTCTACTCGCCTTTTTATTAAATTTACTTCTTTATTTTATTTTCTACTCCTTTTACATTAAATCTACACCAATTTGCAACATTTTCCATTCTACGCCTTTTTACTCATTTCTACTCCCCAAAATTTTCAAATCTACTCCATTTGGAATGACGAAAAGTGTGAACACTGTTGGACCAGAGAGTATACATTTTTAATAGAGATTCCTTCCGAGTTTGCTGGCATCGCTGCCGAAAATATTGGTTATGTGGAAGTGGAATTTTACAGATTGAAGTTAACAGAGGAAAACAGTGCATAAAACTTGATCTGTCCGCGGATAATTTGCAACCAAACTTACCAATATATATTGTAAACCAACGCCTTATAAATTTTAATTATTTTTCTGGCCAAAAATTTTTCAAATTAGGATATTGATTTGAAAATGTGTCTGTTGACAACATTTTTGTTTCAATTTCCACATAACTAATGTTTAAATTTATTTGACAAAAGTGGCAGAGAAACCACCTGTATGGAAACTATATCAAATATATACTCTCTGGTTGGACACTGATTATTAAATTTGTTCATTCCCCAGAATTAATTCTATTGGTGAGAATGTTAAATATATTTCCATACTATACAAAATTTCACTGTCTAATTTAGCAAGATTAAAAGTTAAAAAGTTTTTGAAAATTATTGTTACGGTATGAAGGGAGTTGAAAGTATTCGACAGAAATCAATCGATAAGACAACAAGTTTAACACACGTACAACTAAAACTGATTCGGATTTAAATTTCCGAAAGGTCTATTGGATTATATTCTTCGTCTTCTGTACTTCTAAATTTAGCATTTGTCCCAGTGTTTTATTTAATAATGTTTTTTTGTTTGTGTTTGTAACACTTATTCAACTGTTACATATATCAATGTCAACGTATGTCAAAAAGGATCAAAACTTGACAGAGAAATAAAAGTGGAAAATGAAGAGGTTAATTGAGGCACATATGAGATCGAGTGAGTGTTAGGCATATAGTTTGGTTTTTGTTAAAGAAAACTGATAACGACTGTGAAGTTAACATCCGAATAAAAAAAACTGACAAGAGTGTCTATTGTCAAAACATGATGACGTTGATGGTCTAGTCAATATATAAAGGTGTTTTTTTGTATCTTTTTTTTTTAGTGTTTTCTTTAGGAACTAAATATGTCTACTAGATTCTGGGTACAGAGGGTTCTTGTTCTACGTGCGAATTTTAAAATGAAATTTGTTTCGCATTCATTTGTTTTCTATATATTTCTGGATCTATGTGAGTATATGTATTACTATGTGTTAGCTCTTGAAACACATAAATATTTGATTGTCTCTTAGGATTTTTAGAGTTGTTGTCTGACCCAAAATGTTTAAATCGGTAAAGATGTGAAGAATAAATGGAATAGCCTTAAACAATACACAATATTGTGGAATTTCGCTGGTTTGAATTTTTTTTTGTATTAGGCATGATACATTTTATTACCCAAATAATTAATGTTGGTCACACTATATCCAAAATTTGTATACCTTATACCTAGTGGAAGTGCATAAACCTTTACATTTGCAATACCCAGATTTTTTTTTTTAAATTTCTATACACCACTATAAATGGAAACCACTTTTTATTTTATATCGCTCATTATGGCATATGTGTAAGATATGTATAGTCGTATTAGACCTATTGTAACTTCTGCAATTCTTAAAGTATACTATATATGGGCCATTCCACATCAAATCGACCAAAAAAAGTCAAATTTGAGATTTTACCTTTTCGATTTCAATAAAATTTAGGCAACTGATTAAGGGTACCCTGATATGTACTGACCATTTTTTTTTTATTATTTCGTCAACTACTTCCAGTGATACAGTGGCTCAAAGTTACTAAAAATGGGCCAAAAATCACTTTTGTTTGGTGGTTCATATTTAAATATCTCTTAAACTAGAAATGCTTTAAAGCTAATAGAACGAGCTTTTAGAAAAAATAAGTTTTAACTTTTAAACGTGAACATGTGGCCCGTGGTCATTATCCTTGCACTTCAAAATAGATGTCCGTAAAAAGGACCCTTTTTAAAATTCTGAAAAAAATCGTGTAATTTGGTTGATTTAATATAAATGCTCATGCTTTTAACATAATCATACTTTATAAAATAATTATCTTAATATTTTTTTTTTTTTGTATTGAAAAAAAAAAAAAAAAAATTAACTCGACAGTAAAACTTGCAATAATTCTTGAATCTATTTCAAACTCTGATTTCTAAAATGGCGTCAATTTTATCATATTGACTCTAGTTTTAGAGATATTGATTTTTGGATATGTTTTTACGATTTTCGAAAAATGGTATATATCATAAAAACTAGAGACAATTTGGTGAAACTGACGCTATTTTCGAATTCAGAGTTACAAATACATTATAAAAATTATTGCAAATTTTACTTTTGAAAAAAAATTTTTTTTCAATACAAAAAATATGTAAAAATTTAAAAAAATTATTTTTAAAATACGATGCGATCAAAATACCATCTTTAAATTTGGAATACACATTTACGTTAATACAAGCTAAATATGTGATTTTTTGAGAATTTTAAAAAAGGTCCTTTTTAAGACATCAATTTTGAAGTGCAAGCATTATTACCACGGACCACATGTTCAAGTTTAGAAGTTACAACATAATTGGTATAAAAGCTTTTTCTATTATCTTTAAAACGAGTCATTAGCGGAGTTTCTATCATTTCTACTTTAAGAGATATTAAATTAAGAACAACCATAGAAAAGTGATTTCTGTCCCATTTTTTGCAACTTTGAATCAATGTATCTCTGAAATTAGTTGGCGTAAAAAATATATATATTATATACCCTTTATCAGTTGCACAAATTTCATTGAAATCGAAGAAGGTGAGTTCTAACCGTTGGTCGATTTGGTGTGGAATGGCCCATATATAATTCGTGAATACACATTCTACTTTAGAATTTTTAATGTGACCTACCGGTTTGTATAAATTCACTATGCGTGAGCAATATTGAGTGGTTGATAATAGTTTTGTTACAATAATATAGTTTTTAAAACATACACTAAAAGATAAAGGGTATATTCAGTTTGGTTTTGCCTTTCTAACACATTCAATGTTTTGAAAAACAAAACCAAACGACAATCAGCCTTATCGTGAAGACTTGGGGAATATTCTATTCCCTCGGAATTTTTTGTTCCCAGGTAAAATTTTTTGGTATCGTCAATCTCCCAGGAACAGCAATTCCTCCGGAATTTTGTTCGAAATTCGAATGCAGTTTTACAATATGGCCAGATTTTTCATTTATCATTTCAGATAATACAGTTGTAAAATAGTTCAGATATAAAATATGTATACAGATCTTTATTTTTTGCTGTTAACTATACTTTTATGCACAAATTTCACATTTTTTTAACTCAATTAGAACTGAACATCAGGCAACGCTAAATCAGCTGTTTTGCCAAATGTCAAACAGTCTTGTTGGATAAAATTGATTTGTGTTGTGAAAATAAATATTGAAGTTAAAATTATGTTAAACTGCAATTAAAAGTATATAAAATTACTCTTAATTGTAGTTTTTCATTTAAGAAAATGTTGTGAGTAGATTGCGTTCATTTTTCAAGAGTTAAATTAAAAATTAAGATATTCCCCAGCCGGTGAAGTTTTTGCAGTGGTTGAATATAAAGGGTTTTTCAATAACAGCGCTACTAATGTTTTTTTCAAGGGTTTTTCAACAGGGACGCTACAAAATTAGAGCGACAGGGACAGCATACGACGCCATATTTCTTGCCGCTCTTTTTACATTTCTCTTCAGTAAGGTTTGCCATTTCATGATGGAAAGATATACGAGCCAACAACGAGTCGAAATTATTAATATTTACTACCGAAATTCGAATTCGTATATCTTTCCATCACAAAATGGCAAACCTACTGAAGAGAAATTTCAAAAGAGTGGCAAGAAATATGGCGTCGTTTGCTGTCCTTGTCGCTCTACTTTTGTAGCGTTCCTGTTGAAAAACCCTTTATCTGTAATTTATTTGTGCAGAAATATGTAAATAACTTTTATTTAAAAAAGTATAGTTTTTTATTAATTCTTTTCCCCGATGAAAAAGTGGCGGAATTTTTTCGGCGAAACAGGGGTAATTTTTCCTCCAAAATGTTGTTCATGATACGTAGTTTTTTTAGGGAAAGATTTTTCCCCTTTTCGAATATTGTTCACGATACCTATTTTCCACCAATAAAATACATTTTGTTCTAATTCATTATCATTTTATTCATTTCATTTTATTAAGTCTTTGGAAAGAAATTCCCTACAAACTAGATTAAATACTATATAATTCTAGTTTTATTACAAAATACTTAAATGTTTGAAATCATTTTCGTAGGTGTTTTCGGCATAGGTGTTTGTGCATAGTGCAAGTGTTATTGGGGTTGCATGTAGTTTGTGGTATATGGCTTTTATGTTTTTAATTCTTTCTATCGTTGCAACTTATGTCACTGTGGTCTTGTCGTTGAATTAGTACGCTCCATTTCGCTAAGTAATCATCTTGGTTATCAGTGATAGTTAATAAACGTACTTAGAAGTAATTTTAAAGAGACACTGAAATGAAAATAAGATAAAAAAAGCATTATTTTTATAATAATAACATTGAATTGTTTTGAATGTAAAGATGTTAGAAATGCACAACTAAGTATATTATTTATTTAGTTTTAAACCGCAATCTTAATTCAAAAAATTTAGGTTATATTAATAACAAATAATTTGATACATTTATTGTGTTTACATAAGCTAGATTTAGATAGTAATTTTAAACTAATCCACTCTTATATTCGCCGATAATGACAAAATATACTTTGTCAGTTCAGCACTGTATTGCACTCTACAGCATTTACAGAGCTCTGTAAATCGCTGTACTGCATTTACAGCGCTTTGTAAATTGCAATACTACATTTGTAGAGCTCTGTAAATCGCTGTACTGCATTTGTAGAGCTCTGTAAATTGCTGTACAGCATTTGTAGAGCTCTGCAAATCACTGGGCTTCATTCACAATGCTCTGTAAACACTTTACAGTAATTGTAGAGCTCTGTAAACGCAGGACTGCATTTGTAAACTCTGTAAATCGCTGTGCTGCATTTGTAGAGCACTGTAAATTGCTGTACAGCATTTGTAGAGCTCTGTAAATCGCTGTACTGCATCGACAATGCTCTGTAAACGCTGTACGGCAATTGTAGAGCTCTGTAAATTGCTGTACAGCATTTGTAGAGCTCTGTAAATCACTGTACTGCATTAATAGAGCTCTAAAAATCGCTGTACTGCATTTGTGGAGCTCTGTAAATCGCTGTGCTGCATTTTCAGAGCTCTGTAAATCGCTGTACTGCATCGACAATGCTCTCTAAACGCTGTACAGGAATTGTAGAGCTCTGTAAATTGCTGTACAGCATTTGTAGAGCTCTGAAAATCGCTGTACTGCATTTGTGGAGCTCTGTAAATCGCTGTGCTGCATTCACAATGCACTGTAAACGCTGTACTGCATTTGTAGAGCTCTGTAAATCGCTGTGCTGCATTCACAATGCTCTGTAAATCGCTGTACTGCATTTGTAGAGTTCTGTAAATTGCTGTACAGCATTTGTAGAGCTCTGAAAATCGCTGTACTGCGTTTGTAGAGCTCTGTAAACGCTGTACTGCAATTGTAGAGCTCTGTAAATCGTTGTGCTGCATTCACAATGCTCTGTAAATCGCTGTACTGCATTTGTAGATTTCTGTAAATTGCTGTACAGCATTTGTAGAGCTCTGTAAATCTCTGTGCTGCTCTGTAAACGCTGTACTGTATTTACAGGGCTCTGATTTACAGAGCTCTACAAATGCAGTATAGCGTTTACAGAGCATTGTGAATGCAGCACAGCGATTTACAGAGCTCTACAAATTGTTGTACAGCTTTTGTAGAGCTCTGAAAATCGCTGTACTGCATTTGTGGAGCTCTGTAAATCGCTGTGCTGCATTCACAATGCTCTGTAAATTGCTGTACAGCATTTGTAGAGTTCTGAAAATCGCTGTACTGCATTTGTAAAGCTCTGTAAATCGCTGTGCTGCATTCAAATGCTCAGTAAATCGCTGTACTGCATTTGTAGGGCTCTGTAAATCGCTGTACAGCAATGACAATGCTCTGTAAACGCTGCACTGCAATTGTAGAGCTCTGTAAATTGCTGTACAGCATTTGTAGAGCTCTGTAAATCGCTGTACTGCATTTATAGAGCTCTGAAAATCGTTGTACTGCATTTGTGGAACTCTGTACATTGCTGTGCTGCACTTGTAGAGCTCTGTACATTGCTGTACAGCATTTGTAGAGATCTGAAAATCGCTGTACTGCATTTGTGGAGCTCTGTAAATCGCTGTGCTGCATTCACAATGCTCTGTAAACGCTGTACTGCATTTGTAGAGCTCTGTAAATCGCTGTGCTGCATTCACAATGCTCTGTAAACGCTATACTGCATTTGTAGAGCTCTGTAAATCGCTGTGCTGCATTCACAATGCTCTGTAAATCGCTGTACTGCATTTGTAGAGCTCTGTAAATTTCTGTACAACATTTGTAGAGCTCTTTAAATCGCTGTACTGCATTTGTAGAGCTCTGTAAATCGCTGTACTGCATTTGTAGAGTTCTGTAAATCGCTGTACTGCATTTGTAGAGTTCTGTAAATTGCTGTACAGCATTTGTAGAGCTCTGAAAATCGCTGTACTGCATTTGTGGAGCTCTGTAAATCGCTGTGCTGCATTCACAATGCACTGTAAACGCTGTACTGCATTTGTAGAGCTCTGTAAATCGCTGTGCTGCATTCACAATGCTCTGTAAATCGCTGTACTGCATTTGTAGAGTTCTGTAAATTGCTGTACAGCATTTGTAGAGCTCTGAAAATCGCTGTACTGCGTTTGTAGAGCTCTGTAAACGCTGTACTGCAATTGTAGAGCTCTGTAAAAAGTTGTGCTGCATTCACAATGCTCTGTAAATCGCTGTACTGCATTTGTAGATATCTGTAAATTGCTGTACAGCATTTGTAGAGCTCTGTAAAAAGTTGTGCTGCATTCACAATGCTCTGTAAATCGCTGTGCTGCATTTGTAGAGCTCTGTAAATCGCTGTACTGCATCGACAATGCTCTCTAAACGCTGTACAGCAATTGTAGAGCTCTGTAAATTGCTGTACAGCATTTGTAGAGCTCTGAAAATCGCTGTGCTGCATTCACAATGCTCTGTAAACGCTGCACTGCATTTGTAGAGCTCTGTAAATCGCTGTGCTGCATTCACAATGCTCTGTAAATCGCTGTACTGCATTTGTAGAGCTCTGTAAATCGCTGTACTTCATCGACAATGCTCTGTTAACGCTGTACAGCAATTGTAGAGCTCTGCAAATTGCTGTACAGCATTTGTAGAGCTCTGAAAATCGCTGTACTTCATTTGTGGAGCTCTGTAAATCGCTGTGCTGCATTCACAATGCTCTGTAAATCGCTGTACTGCATCTGTAGAGCCCTGTAAATCGCTGTGCTGCATTTTTAGAGCTCCGTAAATCGCTGTACTGCATTTATAGAGTTCTGTAAATCGCTGTAAATGCATTTGTAGAGCTCTGTTAATCGCTGTACTGCATTTGTAGAGCTCTGTAAATCGCTGTACAGTATTGACAATGCTCTGGAAACGTTATACAGCATTTGTAGAGCTCTTTAAATCGCTGTACTGTATTTGTAGAGCACTGTAAATCGCTGTGTTGCATCTACGATTGCAGAACAGCGATTACACAGCTCCACAAAAGTAGTACAGCTCCACAAATACAGAGCTCTACAAATGCTGTACAGTAATTCACAGAGCTCTACAAATGCATTACAGCGATTTACAGAGCTCTGCAAATGCTGTGCAGCAATTTACAGAGCTCTACAATTGCTGTACAGCATTTCGAGAGCATTTGCAATGCAGTACAGCGTTTACAGAGCATTATAAATGCAGTACAGCGATTTACAGAACTCCACAAATACAGTACAGCGATTTACAAACGCTGTACTGCTCTGTAAATTGCTGTACAGCATTCGTAGAGTTTTGTAAATCGCTGTACTGCATTTGTAGAGCTCTGTAAATCGCTGTACTGCATTTGTAGAGCTCTGTAAATTGCTGTACTGCATCGACAATGCTCTGTAAACGCTGTACAGCATTTGTAGAGTTCTGTAAATTGGTGTACAGCATTTGTAGAGCTCTGTAAATCAGAGCCCTGTAAATGCAGTACAGAGATTTGCAGAGCTCTGCAAATGCAGTACAGCGATTTACAGAGCTCTACAAATGCTGTACAGCGATTTACAGAGCTATGCCAATGCTGTACAGCGTTTACAGAGCATTGTCAATGCAGTACAGCGATTTACAGAGCTCTACAAATGCTGTACAGCAATTTACAGAGCATTGTCAATGCAGCACAGCGATTTACAGAGCTCAACAAATGCATTACAGCGTTTTACAGAGCTCTACAAATACAGTACAGCGATTTACAGAGCTCCACAATTGCTGTACAGCTTTTCGAGAGCATTTGCAATGCAGTACAGCGATTTAAAGAGCTCTACAAATACAGTACAGCGATTTAAGCGCTCTACAAATGCTGTATAGCGTTTCCAGAGCATTGTCAATGCTGTACGTTGATTTACAGAGCTCTACAAATGCAGTACAGCGATTAACAGAGCTCTACAAATGCAGTACAGCGATTTACATAACTCTACAAATGCAGTACAGCGATTTACAGAGCTCTACAAATGCAGCACTGCGATTTAAAGAGCTCTACAAATGCAGTACAGCGTTTACAGAGCATTGCCAATGCTGTACAGCGATTTAAAGAGCTCTACAAATGCTGTACAGCAATATACAGAACTCTACAAATGCAGCACAGCGATTTACAGAGTTTACAAATTCTGACCTGCGTTTACAGAGATCTGCAATTGCTGTAAAGCGTTTACAGAGCATTGTGAATGCAGTCCAGTGATTTGCAGAGTTCTGCAAATACTGTACAGCGTTTACAGAGCATTATAAATGCAGTACAGCGATTACAGAGCACTGTAAATGCAGTATAGCGTTTACAGAGCTCTACAGGTGCTGTACAGCATTTACAGAGCATTGTCAATGCAGTACAGCGATTTACAGAGCTCAACAAATGCATTACAGCGTTTTACAGAGCTCTACAAATACAGAACAGCGATTTACAGAGCTCTACAATTGCTGTACAGCATTTCGAGAGCATTTGCAATGCAGTACAGCGTTTACTGAGCATTATAAATGCAGTACAGCGATTTAAAGAGCTCTACAAATGCTGTACACAAATTTGCAGAACTCTACGAATGCAGTACAGGGTTTACAGAGCATTGTGAATGCAGCACAGCGAATTACAGAACTCTACAAATACAGTACAGCGATTTACAAACGCTGTACATCATTGGTAGAGCTCTGTAAATCGCTGTACAACATTATTAGAGCTCTGTAAATTGCTGTACTGCATTGACAAAGCTCTGTAAACGCTGTACAGCAATTGTAGAGTTCTGTAAATTCCTGTACTGCATTTGTTGAGCTCTGTAAATCGCTGTGCTGCATTTGTAGAGCTCTGTAAAACGCTGTAATGCATTTGTTGAGCTCTGTAAATTGCTGTACTGCATTGACAATGCTCTGTTAATCGCTGTACAGCAATTGTAGAGCTCTGTAAATACTGTACTGCATTTACAGAGCTCTGCAAATGCAGTACAGCGATTTACAGAGCACGTTCAATGCTGTCCTGCGTTTACAGAGCTCTACAATTGCTGTATAGCGTTTCCAGAGCATTTACACGCGCTCTGTTAATCGCTGTACTGCATCGACAATGCTCTGTAAACGCTGCACAGCTCTGTAAATTGCTGTACAGCATTTGTAGAGCTCTGTAAATCGCTGTACTGCATTTGTAGAGCTCTGTAAATTTCTGTATAGCATTTGTAGAGCTCCTTAAATCGCTGTACTGTATTGACAATGCTCTGTAAATGCTGTACAGCAATTGTAGAACTCTGTAAACGCTGTACTGCATTTGTAGAGCTCTGTTAATCGCTGTACTGCATTTGTAGAGCTCTGTTAATCGCTGTACTGCATTGACAATGCTCTGGAAACGCTATACAGCAATTGTAGAGCTCTGTAAACGCAGGACAGCATTTACAGTGCTCTGTAAATCGCTTTACAGCATTTGTAGAGCTCTGTAAATTGCTGTACAGCATTTGTAGAGCTCTGTAAATCGCTGTACTGCATCAACAATGCTCTGTAGACGCTGCACAGCTCTGTAAATTGCTGTACAGAATTCGTAGAGTTTTGCAAATCGCTGTACTGCATTTGTAGAGCTCTGTAAATCGCTGTACTGCATTTGTAGAGCTCTGGAAATCGCTGTACTGCATTCACAATGCTCAATAAACGATTTACAGCAATTGTAGAGCTCTGTAAACGCAGCTGTACAGCATTTGTAGAGCTCCTTAAATCGCTGTACTGTATTGACAATGCTCTGTAAACGCTGTACTGCATTTGTAGAGCTCTTTAAATCGCAGTGCTGCATTTGTAGAGCTCTGTAAATCGCTGTACTGCATTTGTAGAGCTCTGTAAATCGCTGTACTGCATTTGTAGAGCTCTGGAAATCGCTGTACTGCATTCACAATGCTCAATAAACGATTTACAGCAATTGTAGAGCTCTGTAAACGCAGCTGTACAGCATTTGTAGAGCTCCTTAAATCGCTGTACTGTATTGACAATGCTCTGTAAGCGCTGTACTGCATTTGTAGAGCTCTTTAAATCGCAGTGCTGCATTTGTAGAGCTCTGTAAATCGCTGTGCTGCATTTGTAGAGCTCTGTAAATTGCTGTACAGCATTTGTAGAGCTCTGTAAATCGCTGTACTGCATTGACAATTCTCTGTAAACGCTGTACAGCATTGGTAGAGCTCTGTAAATCGCTGTACAGCATTTGTAGAGCTCTGTAAATTGCTGTACAGCATTGACAATGCTCTGGAAATGCTATGCAGCATTTGTAGAGCTCTTTAAATCGCTGTACTGTATTTGTAGAGCTCTTTAAATCGCTGTACCGCATTGACAATGCTCTGGAATTGCTGTACAGCATATGTAGAGCTCTGTTAATCGCTGTACTGCATTTGTAGAGCTCTGTAAATCGCTGTACTGCATTGACAATGCTCTGTAAACGCTGTACAGCATTGGTAGAGCTCTTTAAATCGCTGTACAGCATTTGTAGAGCTCTGTAAATTGCTGTACAGCATTGACAATGCTCTGTTAACGATTTACAGCAATTGTAGAGCTCTGTAAACGCAGCTGTACAGCATTTGTAGAGCTCCTTAATCGCTGTACTGTATTGACAATGCTCTGTAAACGCTGTACAGCAATTGCAGATTTCTGTAAATTCCTGTACAGCATTTGTAGAGCTCTTTAAATCGCTGTACTGTATTTGTAGAGCTCTTTAAATCGCTGTGCTGCATTTGTAGAGCTCTGTAAATCGCTGTACTGCATTTGTAGAGCTCTGTAAATCGCTGTACTGCATTTGTGGAGCTGTGTAAATCGCTGTACTGCATTTGAAGAGCTCTTTAAATCGCAGTACTGCATTTGTAGAGCTCTGTAAATCAGAGCCCTGTAAATGCAGTACAGCGTTTACAGAGCATAGTAAATGCTGCACAGAGATTTGAAGAGCTCTGCAAATGCAGTACAGCGATTTACAGAGCTCTACAAATGCTGTACAGCGATTTACAGAGCTCTGCCAATGCTGTACAGCGTTTACAGAGCATTGTCAATGCAGTACAGCGATTTACAGAGCTCAACAAATGCATTACAGCGTTTTACAGAGCTCTACAAATACAGTACAGCGATTTACAGAGTTCTACAATTGCTGTACTGCATTTCGAGAGCATTTGCAATGCAGTACAGCGTTTACTGAGCATTATAAATGCAGTACAGCGATTTAAAGAGCTCTACAAATACAGTACAGCGATTTAAGCGCCCTACAAATGTTGTATAGCGTTTCCAGAGCATTGTCAATGCTGTACGTTGATTTACAGAGCTCTACAAATGCAGTACAGCGATTAACAGAGCTCTACAAATGCAGTACAGCGATTTACATAACTCTACAAATGCAGTACAGCGATTTACAGAGCTCTACAAATGCAGCACTGCGATTTAAAGAGCTCTACAAATGCAGTACAGCGTTTACAGAGCATTGCCAATGCTGCACAGCGATTTAAAGAGCTCTACAAATGCTGTACAGCAATATACAGAACTCTACAAATGCAGCACAGCGATTTACAGAGTTTACAAATGCTGACCTGCGTTTACAGAGCTCTACAATTGCTGTAAAGCGTTTACAGAGCATTGTGAATACAGCCCAGTGATTTGAAGAGTTCTGCAAATGCTGTACAGCATTTTACAGAAGTTTACAAGAGTTTACAGAGTTTACAAATGCTGACCTGCGTTTACAGAGATCTGCAATTGCTGTAAAGCGTTTACAGAGCATTGTGAATGCAGTCCAGTGATTTGCAGAGTTCTGCAAATACTGTACAGCGTTTACAGAGCATTATAAATGCAGTACAGCGATTACAGAGCACTGTAAATGCAGTATAGCGTTTACAGAGCTCTACAAGTGCTGTACAGCATTTACAGAGCATTGTCAATGCAGTACAGCTATTTACAGAGCACGGTCAATGCTGTCCTGCGTTTGCAGAGCTCTACAATTGCTGTATAGCGTTTCCAGAGCATTTACACGCGCTCTGTTAATCGCTGTACTGCATCGACAATGCTCTGTAAACGCTGCACAGCTCTGTAAATTGCTGTACAGCATTTGTAGAGCTCTGTAAATCGCTGTACTGCATTTGTAGAGCTCTGTAAATTTCTGTATAGCATTTGTAGAGCTCCTTAAATCGCTGTACTGTATTGACAATGCTCTGTAAATGCTGTAACAGCAATTGTAGAGCTCTGTAAACGCTGTACTGCATTTGTAGAGCTCTGTTAATCGCTGTACTGCATTTGTAGAGCTCTGTTAATCGCTGTACTGCATTGACAATGCTCTGGAAACGCTATAGAGCAATTGTAGAGCTCTGTAAACGCAGGACAGCATTTATAGTGCTCTGTAAATCGCTTTACAGCATTTGTAGCGCTCTGTAAATTTCTGTACAGCATCAACAATGCTCTGTAAACGCTGCACAGCTCTGTAAATTGCTGTACAGAATTCGTAGAGTTTTGTAAATCGCTGTACTGCATTTGTAGAGCTCTGTAAATCGCTGTACTGCATTTGTAGAGCTCTGCAAATCGCTGTACTGCATTCACAATGCTCAATAAACGATTTACAGCAATTGTAGAGCTCTGTAAACGCAGCTGTACAGCATTTGTAGAGCTCCTTAAATCGCTGTACTGTATTGACAATGCTCTGTAAACGCTGTACTGCATTTGTAGAGCTCTTTAAATCGCAGTGCTGCATTTGTAGAGCTCTGTAAATCGCTGTACTGCATTTGTAGAGCTCTGTAAATCGCTGTACAGCTTTGACAATGCTCTAGAAACGCTATACAGCATTTGTAGAGCTCTTTAAATCGCTGTACTGTATTTGTAGAGCTCTTTAAATCGCAGTGCTGCATTTGTAGAGCTCTGTAAATTGCTGTACAGCATTTGTAGAGCTCTGTAAATCGCTGTACTGCATTGACAATGCTCTGTAAACGCTGTACAGCATTGGTTGAGCTCTGTAAATCGCTGTACAGCATTTGTAGAACTCTGTAAATTGCTGTACAGCATTGACAATGCTCTGGAAATGCTATGCAGCATTTGTAGAGCTCTTTAAATCGCTGTACTGTATTTGTAGAGCTCTTTAAATCGCTGTACTGCATTGACAATGCTCTGGAATTGCTGTACAGCATATGTAGAGCTCTGTTAATCGCTGTACTGCATTTGTAGAGCTCTGTAAATCGCTGTACTGCATTGACAATGCTCTGTAAACGCTGTACAGCATTGGTAGAGCTCTTTAAATTGCTGTACAGCATTTGTAGAGCTCTGTAAATTGCTGTACAGCATTGACAATGCTCTGTAAACGATTTACAGCAATTGTAGAGCTCTGTAAACGCAGCTGTACAGCATTTGTAGAGCTCCTTAATCGCTGTACTGTATTGACAATGCTCTGTAAACGCTGTACAGCAATTGCAGATTTCTGTAAATTCCTGTACAGCAATTGCAGATTTCTGTAAATTCCTGTACAGCATTTGTAGAGCTCTTTAAATCGCTGTGCTGTATTTGTAAAGCTCTTTAAATCGCTGTGCTGCATTTGTAGAGCTCTGTAAATCTCTGTACTGCATTTGTAGAGCTCTGTAAATCGCTGTACTGCATTTGTGGAGCTCTGTAAATCGCTGTGCTGCATTTGTAGAGCTCTGTAAATCGCTGTACTGCATTTGTAGAGCTCTGTAAATCGCTGTACAGCATTTGTAGAGCTCTGTAAATCGCTGTGCTGCATTCACAATGCTCTGTAAATCGCTGTACTGCATTTGTAGAGTTCTGTAAATTGCTTTACAGCATTTGTAGAGCTCTGAAAATCGCTGTACTGCATTTGTAGAGCTCTGTAAACGCTGTACTGCAATTGTAGAGCTCTGTAAATCGCTGTACTGCATTTGTAGAGCTCTGTAAATCGCTGTACAGCATTTGTAGAGCTCTGTTAATCGCTGTACTGCATTGACAATACTCTGGAAACGCTATACAACAATTGTAGAGCTCTGTAAACGCAGGACAGCATTTACAGTGCTCTGTGAATCGCTGTACTGCATTTGCAGAGGTCTTTAAATAGCAGTGCTGCATTTGTAGAGCTCTTTAAATCGCAGTGCTGCATTTGTAGAGCTCTGTAAATCGCTGGTCCGTCTCCGTCGATTTAGGCGTATCTTTCTGGCTAGTAGGTATAATATATAAATGAATGAATAGAAGATTAGTGTAATAAAAATTCCATGTAATTAATATATTTTTTTTCATTCCAGGTATTGTGCGCTTTGTAAACCTTTTGATGGGCATGACCTGGCCGGAGCTGAAGGACTGTATGTGGTTCAACACCGGCTGCAGCAGTCTGCCACCAGATGGGCTCGCCAATTTTTAACTGACGATGGTGCGCAAGGTTGAAGACGGTGATGGCTGCCATCAATCAGTAAATACGTGTTTCCTTTACCTCAAACTGACCGAATATCAAACGGAGGAAATTATTAAGGAACGTCTTCGGATTGCAATGAAGGAGAAAGGATTTCATTTGAATTAAGATTTATTTATTATTTTGATTCATTTTCAGTTCATTTCACTGCTGCTGGTCTGCCAAACTTTTCAGAAAATGTAGCAATCTGCAGGCGAGTTAACTTGTAATTGGAATTAATTTATTATTATTATTAGAGTTCTTTTTGCTGCCTACAATTTAATTTAATGTTTTATCATTTGAAATTGTATATGTAAATAAGACGCTGTGTAGCTGCTGATTGCAATAATACCACAGAAATATTTTTAAGATATACGACAACAAAAATGTCTAAGCTAAAAAAAAACAAAAACGAAAATAAAAATATTAAAATAAACTTCGTATTATCGTTATTTCTTACATAACAAAAAAGCGCCTACTTTCAACCCTCTAGGATACTCCGTTTACGAGTTATGGCCAATTAAAGAAATATTTTTAAAATCGATTTTGAAAACCCTATTATTCCAGAACCCACCGTTCGAATTAAATGAAATTTACAGTGAAAAATTAGGCATTCAATATCTATAAAAAGCGCCTACTTTCAACCCTCCAGGACGCTCCGTTTACGAGTTATGGCCAATTAAAGAAATATTTTGAAAATAGATTTTTAAACCCTTATTATTCCAGAACCCACCGATCGAATTAAATGAAATTTACAGAGAAAAATTAGGCATTCAATATCTATAAAAATCGCCTACTTTCAACCCTCTAGGACGCTCCGTTTAGGAGTTATGGCCAATTAAAGAAATATTTTGAAAATCGATTTTGAAAACCTTATTATTCCAGAACCCAACGATCGAATTAAATGAAATTTACAGTGAAAAATTAGGCATTCAATATCTATAAAAAGCGCCTACTTTCAACCCTCTAGGACGCTCCGTTTACGAGTTATGGCCAATTAAAGAAATATTTTGAAAATCGATTTTGAAAACCTTATTATTCCAGAACCCAACGATCGAATTAAATGAAATTTACAGTGAAAAATTAGGCATTCAATATCTATAAAAAGCGCCTACTTTCAACCCTCTAGAACGCTCCGTTCAGGAGTTATGGCCAATTAAAGAAATATTTTGAAAATCGAGTTTCAAACCCTTATTATTCCAGAACCCACCGATCGAATTAAATGAAATTTACAGTGAAAAATTAGGCATTCAATATCTATAAAAAGCGCCTACTTTCAACCCTCTAGGACGCTCCGTTTAGGAGTTATGGCCAATTAAAGAAATATTTTGAAAATCGAGTTTCAAACCCTTATTATTCCAGAACCCACCGATCGAATTAAATGAAATTTACAGTGAAAAATTAGGCATTCAATATCTATAAAAAGCGCCTACTTTCAACCCTCTAGGACGCTCCGTTTACGAGTTATGGCCAATTAAAGAAATATTTTGAAAATCGATTTTGAAAACCTCATTATTCCAGAACCCAACGATCGAATTAAATGAAATTTACAGTGAAAAATTAGGCATTCAATATCTATAAAAAGCGCCTACTTTCAACCCTCTAGGACGCTCCGTTTACGAGTTATGGCCAATTAAAGAAATATTTTGAAAATCGATTTTGAAAACCTTATTATTCCAGAACCCAACGATCGAATTAAATGAAATTTACAGTGAAAAATTAGGCATTCAATATCTATAAAAAGCGCCTACTTTCAACCCTCTAGGACGCTCCGTTTAGGAGTTATGGCCAATTAAAGAAATATTTTGAAAATAGATTTTCAAACCCTTATTATTCCAGAACCCACCGATCGAATTAAATGACATTTACAGAGAAAAATTAGGCATTCAATATCTATAAAAAGCGCCTACTTTCAACCCTCTAGGACGCTCCGTTTACGAGTTATGGCCAATTAAAGAAATATTTTGAAAATAGATTTTCAAACCCTTATTATTCCAGAACCCACCGATCGAATTAAATGAAATTTACAGTGAAAAATTAGGCATTCAATATCTATAAAAAGCGCCTACTTTCAACCCTCTAGGACGCTCCGTTTAGGAGATATGGCCAATTAAAGAAATATTTTGAAAATCGAGTTTCAAACCCTTATTATTCCAGAACCCACCGATCGAATTAAATGAAATTTACAGTGAAAAATTAGGCATTCAATATCTATAAAAAGCGCCTACTTTCAACCCTCTAGGACGCTCCGTTCAGGAGTTATGGCCAATTAAAGAAATATTTTGAAAATCGAGTTTCAAACCCTTATTATTCCAGAACCCACCGATCGAATTAAATGAAATTTACAGTGAAAAATTAGGCATTCAATATCTATAAAAAGCGCCTACTTTCAACCCTCTAGGACGCTCCGTTTACGAGTTATGGCCAATTAAAGAAATATTTTGAAAATAGATTTTCAAACCCTTATTATTCCAGAACCCACCGATCGAATTAAATGAAATTTACAGTGAAAAATTAGGCATTCAATATCTATAAAAAGCGCCTACTTTCAACCCTCTAGGACGCTCCGTTTTGGAGTTATGGCCTATTAAAGAAATATTTTGAAAATAGATTTTCAAACCCTTATTATTCCAGAACCCACCGATCGAATTAAATGACATTTACAGAGAAAAATTAGGCATTCAATATCTATAAAAAGCGCCTACTTTCAACCCTCTAGGACGCTCCGTTTACGAGATATGGCCAATTAAAGAAATATTTTGAAAATCGATTTTGAAAACCTTAATATTCCAGAACCCACCGATCGAATTAAATGAAATTTACAGTGAAAAATTAGGCATTCAATATCTATAAAAAGCCAATTAAATAAATATTTTGAAAATCGATTTTCAAACCCTTATTATTCCAGAACCCACCGATCGAATTAAATGAAATTTACAGTGAAAAATTAGGCATTCAATATCTATAAAAAGCGCCTACTTTCAACCCTCTAGGACGCTCCGTTTAGGAGTTATGGCCTATTAAAGAAATATTTTGAAAATCGATTTTCAAACCCTTATTATTCCAGAACCCACCGATCGAATTAAATGACATTTACAGAGAAAAATTAGGCATTCAATATCTATAAAAAGCGCCTACTTTCAACCCTCTAGGACGCTCCGTTTACGAGTTATGGCCAATTAAAGAAATATTTTGAAAATCGATTTTGAAAACCTTATTATTCCAGAACCACCCAACGATCGAATTAAATGAAATTTACAGTGAAAAATTAGGCATTCAATATCTATAAAAAGCGCCTACTTTCAACCCTCTAGGACGCTCCGTTTAGGAGTTATGGCCAATTAAAGAAATATTTTGAAAATAGATTTTCAAACCCTTATTATTCCAGAACCCACCGATCGAATTAAATGAAATTTACAGTGAAAAATTAGGCATTCAATATCTATAAAAAGCGCCTACTTTCAACCCTCTAGGACGCTCCGTTTACGAGTTATGGCCAATTAAAGAAATATTTTGAAAATAGATTTTCAAACCCTTATTATTCCAGAACCCACCGATCGAATTAAATGAAATTTACAGTGAAAAATTAGGCATTCAATATCTATAAAAAGCGCCTACTTTCAACCCTCTAGGACGCTCCGTTTTGGAGTTATGGCCTATTAAAAAATATTTTGAAAATAGATTTTCAAACCCTTATTATTCCAGAACCCACCGATCGAATTAAATGACATTTACAGAGAAAAATTAGGCATTCAATATCTATAAAAAGCGCCTACTTTCAACCCTCTAGGACGCTCCGTTTACGAGATATGGCCAATTAAAGAAATATTTTGAAAATCGATTTTGAAAACCTTAATATTCCAGAACCCACCGATCGAATTAAATGAAATTTACAGTGAAAAATTAGGCATTCAATATCTATAAAAAGCCAATTAAAGAAATATTTTGAAAATCGATTTTCAAACCCTTATTATTCCAGAACCCACCGATCGAATTAAATGAAATTTACAGTGAAAAATTAGGCATTCAATATCTATAAAAAGCGCCTACTTTCAACCCTCTAGGACGCTCCGTTTAGGAGTTATGGCCAATTAAAGAAATATTTTGAAAATAGATTTTCAAACCCTTATTATTCCAGAACCCACCGATCGAATTAAATGAAGTTTACAGTGAAAAATTAGGCATTCAATATCTATAAAAAGCGCCTACTTTCAACCCTCTAGGACGCTCCGTTTAGGAGTTATGGCCAATTAAAGAAATATTTTGAAAATAGATTTTCAAACCCTTATTATTCCAGAACCCACCGATCGAATTAAATGACATTTACAGAGAAAAATTAGGCATTCAATATCTATAAAAAGCGCCTACTTTCAACCCTCTAGGACGCTCCGTTCAGGAGTTATGGCCAATTAAAGAAATATTTTGAAAATCGATTTTCAAACCCTTATTATTCCAGAACCCACCGATCGAATTAAATGAAATTTACAGTGAAAAATTAGGCATTCAATATCTATAAAAAGCGCCTACTTTCAACCCTCTAGGACGCTCCGTTTACGAGTTATGGCCAATTAAAGAAATATTTTAAAAATAGATTTTCAAACCCTTATTATTCCAGAACCCACCGATCGAATTAAATGAAATTTACAGTGAAAAATTAGGCATTCAATATCTATAAAAAGCGCCTACTTTCAACCCTCTAGGACGCTCCGTTTACGAGTTATGGCCAATTAAAGAAATATTTTGAAAATAGATTTTCAAACCCTTATTATTCCAGAACCCACCGATCGAATTAAATGAAATTTACAGTGAAAAATTAGGCATTCAATATCTATAAAAAGCCAATTAAAGAAATATTTTGAAAATCGATTTTCAAACCCTTATTATTCCAGAACCCACCGATCGAATTAAATGAAATTTACAGTGAAAAATTAGGCATTCAATATCTATAAAAAGCGCCTACTTTCAACCCTCTAGGACGCTCCGTTTAGGAGTTATGGCCTATTAAAGAAATATTTTGAAAATCGATTTTCAAACCCTTATTATTCCAGAACCCACCGATCGAATTAAATGACATTTACAGAGAAAAATTAGGCATTCAATATCTATAAAAAGCGCCTACTTTCAACCCTCTAGGACGCTCCGTTTACGAGTTATGGCCAATTAAAGAAATATTTTGAAAATCGATTTTGAAAACCTTATTATTCCAGAACCCAACGATCGAATTAAATGAAATTTACAGTGAAAAATTAGGCATTCAATATCTATAAAAAGCGCCTACTTTCAACCCTCTAGGACGCTCCGTTTAGGAGTTATGGCCAATTAAAGAAATATTTTGAAAATAGATTTTCAAACCCTTATTATTCCAGAACCCACCGATCGAATTAAATGAAATTTACAGTGAAAAATTAGGCATTCAATATCTATAAAAAGCGCCTACTTTCAACCCTCTAGGACGCTCCGTTTAGGAGTTATGGCCAATTAAAGAAATATTTTGAAAATAGATTTTCAAACCCTTATTATTCCAGAACCCACCGATCGAATTAAATGAAATTTACAGAGAAAAATTAGGCATTCAATATCTATAAAAAGCGCCTACTTTCAACCCTCTAGGACGCTCCGTTCAGGAGTTATGGCCAATTAAAGAAATATTTTGAAAATCGATTTTCAAACCCTTATTATTCCAGAACCCACCGATCGAATTAAATGAAATTTACAGTGAAAAATTAGGCATTCAATATCTATAAAAAGCGCCTACTTTCAACCCTCTAGGACGCTCCGTTTACGAGTTATGGCCAATTAAAGAAATATTTTGAAAATAGATTTTCAAACCCTTATTATTCCAGAACCCACCGATCGAATTAAATGAAATTTACAGTGAAAAATTAGGCATTCAATATCTATAAAAAGCGCCTACTTTCAACCCTCTAGGACGCTCCGTTTAGGAGTTATGGCCTATTAAAGAAATATTTTGAAAATCGATTTTCAAACCCTTATTATTCCAGAACCCACCGATCGAATTAAATGACATTTACAGAGAAAAATTAGGCATTCAATATCTATAAAAAGCGCCTACTTTCAACCCTCTAGGACGCTCCGTTTACGAGTTATGGCCAATTAAAGAAATATTTTGAAAATCGATTTTGAAAACCTTATTATTCCAGAACCCAACGATCGAATTAAATGAAATTTACAGTGAAAAATTAGGCACTCAATATCTATAAAAAGCGCCTACTTTCAACCCTCTAGGACGCTCCGTTTAGGAGTTATGGCCAATTAAAGAAATATTTTGAAAATAGATTTTCAAACCCTTATTATTCCAGAACCCACCGATCGAATTAAATGACATTTACAGAGAAAAATTAGGCATTCAATATCTATAAAAAGCGCCTACTTTCAACCCTCTAGGACGCTCCGTTTACGAGTTATGGCCAATTAAAGAAATATTTTGAAAATCGATTTTGAAAACCTTATTATTCCAGAACCCAACGATCGAATTAAATGAAATTTACAGTGAAAAATTAGGCATTCAATATCTATAAAAAGCGCCTACTTTCAACCCTCTAGGACGCTCCGTTTAGGAGTTATGGCCTATTAAAGAAATATTTTGAAAATCGATTTTCAAACCCTTATTATTCCAGAACCCACCGATCGAATTAAATGACATTTACAGAGAAAAATTAGGCATTCAATATCTATAAAAAGCGCCTACTTTCAACCCTCTAGGACGCTCCGTTTACGAGATATGGCCAATTAAAGAAATATTTTGAAAATAGATTTTCAAACCCTTATTATTCCAGAACCCACCGATCGAATTAAATGAAATTTACAGTGAAAAATTAGGCATTCAATATCTATAAAAAGCCAATTAAAGAAATATTTTGAAAATCGATTTTCAAACCCTTATTATTCCAGAACCCACCGATCGAATTAAATGAAATTTACAGTGAAAAATTAGGCATTCAATATCTATAAAAAGCGCCTACTTTCAACCCTCTAGGACGCTCCGTTTACGAGTTATGGCCAATTAAAGAAATATTTTGAAAATCGATTTTGAAAACCTTATTATTCCAGAACCCAACGATCGAATTAAATGAAATTTACAGTGAAAAATTAGGCACTCAATATCTATAAAAAGCGCCTACTTTCAACCCTCTAGGACGCTCCGTTTACGAGATATGGCCAATTAAAGAAATATTTTGAAAATAGATTTTCAAACCCTTATTATTCCAGAACCCACCGATCGAATTAAATGAAATTTACAGTGAAAAATTAGGCATTCAATATCTATAAAAAGCCAATTAAAGAAATATTTTGAAAATCGATTTTCAAACCCTTATTATTCCAGAACCCACCGATCGAATTAAATGAAATTTACAGTGAAAAATTAGGCATTCAATATCTATAAAAAGCGCCTACTTTCAACCCTCTAGGACGCTCCGTTTAGGAGTTATGGCCTATTAAAGAAATATTTTGAAAATCGATTTTCAAACCCTTATTATTCCAGAACCCACCGATCGAATTAAATGACATTTACAGAGAAAAATTAGGCATTCAATATCTATAAAAAGCGCCTACTTTCAACCCTCTAGGACGCTCCGTTTACGAGTTATGGCCAATTAAAGAAATATTTTGAAAATCGATTTTGAAAACCTTATTATTCCAGAACCCAACGATCGAATTAAATGAAATTTACAGTGAAAAATTAGGCATTCAATATCTATAAAAAGCGCCTACTTTCAACCCTCTAGGACGCTCCGTTTAGGAGTTATGGCCTATTAAAGAAATATTTTGAAAATCGATTTTCAAACCCTTATTATTCCAGAACCCACCGATCGAATTAAATGACATTTACAGAGAAAAATTAGGCATTCAATATCTATAAAAAGCGCCTACTTTCAACCCTCTAGGACGCTCCGTTTACGAGATATGGCCAATTAAAGAAATATTTTGAAAATAGATTTTCAAACCCTTATTATTCCAGAACCCACCGATCGAATTAAATGAAATTTACAGTGAAAAATTAGGCATTCAATATCTATAAAAAGCCAATTAAAGAAATATTTTGAAAATCGATTTTCAAACCCTTATTATTCCAGAACCCACCGATCGAATTAAATGAAATTTACAGTGAAAAATTAGGCATTCAATATCTATAAAAAGCGCCTACTTTCAACCCTCTAGGACGCTCCGTTTACGAGTTATGGCCAATTAAAGAAATATTTTGAAAATCGATTTTGAAAACCTTATTATTCCAGAACCCAACGATCGAATTAAATGAAATTTACAGTGAAAAATTAGGCACTCAATATCTATAAAAAGCGCCTACTTTCAACCCTCTAGGACGCTCCGTTTACGAGATATGGCCAATTAAAGAAATATTTTGAAAATAGATTTTCAAACCCTTATTATTCCAGAACCCACCGATCGAATAAATGAAATTTACAGTGAAAAATTAGGCATTCAATATCTATAAAAAGCCAATTAAAGAAATATTTTGAAAATCGATTTTCAAACCCTTATTATTCCAGAACCCACCGATCGAATTAAATGAAATTTACAGTGAAAAATTAGGCATTCAATATCTATAAAAAGCCAATTAAAGAAATATTTTGAAAATCGATTTTCAAACCCTTATTATTCCAGAACCCACCGATCGAATTAAATGAAATTTACAGTGAAAAATTAGGCATTCAATATCTATAAAAAGCGCCTACTTTCAACCCTCTAGGACGCTCCGTTTACGAGTTATGGCCAATTAAAGAAATATTTTGAAAATCGATTTTGAAAACCTTATTATTCCAGAACCCAACGATCGAATTAAATGACATTTACAGAGAAAAATTAGGCATTCAATATCTATAAAAAGCGCCTACTTTCAACCCTCTAGGACGCTCCGTTTACGAGATATGGCCAATTAAAGAAATATTTTGAAAATAGATTTTCAAACCCTTATTATTCCAGAACCCACCGAACGAATTAAATGAAATTTACAGTGAAAAATTAGGCATTCAATATCTATAAAAAGCCAATTAAAGAAATATTTTGAAAATCGATTTTCAAACCCTTATTATTCCAGAACCCACCGATCGAATTAAATGACATTTACAGAGAAAAATTAGGCATTCAATATCTATAAAAAGCGCCTACTTTCAACCCTCTAGGACGCTCCGTTTACGAGATATGGCCAATTAAAGAAATATTTTGAAAATAGATTTTCAAACCCTTATTATTCCAGAACCCACCGATCGAATTAAATGAAGTTTACAGTGAAAAATTAGGCATTCAATATCTATAAAAAGCGCCTACTTTCAACCCTCTAGGACGCTCCGTTTACGAGTTATGGCCAATTAAAGAAATATTTTGAAAATAGATTTTCAAACCCTTATTATTCCAGAACCCACCGATCGAATTAAATGAAATTTACAGTGAAAAATTAGGCATTCAATATCTATAAAAAGCCAATTAAAGAAATATTTTGAAAATCGATTTTCAAACCCTTATTATTCCAGAACCCACCGATCGAATTAAATGAAATTTACAGTGAAAAATTAGGCATTCAATATCTATAAAAAGCGCCTACTTTCAACCCTCTAGGACGCTCCGTTTAGGAGTTATGGCCTATTAAAGAAATATTTTGAAAATCGATTTTCAAACCCTTATTATTCCAGAACCCACCGATCGAATTAAATGACATTTACAGAGAAAAATTAGGCATTCAATATCTATAAAAAGCGCCTACTTTCAACCCTCTAGGACGCTCCGTTTACGAGTTATGGCCAATTAAAGAAATATTTTGAAAATCGATTTTGAAAACCTTATTATTCCAGAACCCAACGATCGAATTAAATGAAATTTACAGTGAAAAATTAGGTATTCAATATCTATAAAAAGCGCCTACTTTCAACCCTCTAGGACGCTCCGTTTAGGAGTTATGGCCAATTAAAGAAATATTTTGAAAATAGATTTTCAAACCCTTATTATTCCAGAACCCACCGATCGAATTAAATGAAATTTACAGTGAAAAATTAGGCATTCAATATCTATAAAAAGCGCCTACTTTCAACCCTCTAGGACGCTCCGTTTAGGAGTTATGGCCAATTAAAGAAATATTTTGAAAATAGATTTTCAAACCCTTATTATTCCAGAACCCACCGATCGAATTAAATGAAATTTACAGAGAAAAATTAGGCATTCAATATCTATAAAAAGCGCCTACTTTCAACCCTCTAGGACGCTCCGTTCAGGAGTTATGGCCAATTAAAGAAATATTTTGAAAATCGATTTTCAAACCCTTATTATTCCAGAACCCACCGATCGAATTAAATGAAATTTACAGTGAAAAATTAGGCATTCAATATCTATAAAAAGCGCCTACTTTCAACCCTCTAGGACGCTCCGTTTACGAGTTATGGCCAATTAAAGAAATATTTTGAAAATAGATTTTCAAACCCTTATTATTCCAGAACCCACCGATCGAATTAAATGAAATTTACAGTGAAAAATTAGGCATTCAATATCTATAAAAAGCGCCTACTTTCAACCCTCTAGGACGCTCCGTTTAGGAGTTATGGCCTATTAAAGAAATATTTTGAAAATCGATTTTCAAACCCTTATTATTCCAGAACCCACCGATCGAATTAAATGACATTTACAGAGAAAAATTAGGCATTCAATATCTATAAAAAGCGCCTACTTTCAACCCTCTAGGACGCTCCGTTTACGAGTTATGGCCAATTAAAGAAATATTTTGAAAATCGATTTTGAAAACCTTATTATTCCAGAACCCAACGATCGAATTAAATGAAATTTACAGTGAAAAATTAGGCACTCAATATCTATAAAAAGCGCCTACTTTCAACCCTCTAGGACGCTCCGTTTAGGAGTTATGGCCAATTAAAGAAATATTTTGAAAATAGATTTTCAAACCCTTATTATTCCAGAACCCACCGATCGAATTAAATGACATTTACAGAGAAAAATTAGGCATTCAATATCTATAAAAAGCGCCTACTTTCAACCCTCTAGGACGCTCCGTTTACGAGTTATGGCCAATTAAAGAAATATTTTGAAAATCGATTTTGAAAACCTTATTATTCCAGAACCCAACGATCGAATTAAATGAAATTTACAGTGAAAAATTAGGCATTCAATATCTATAAAAAGCGCCTACTTTCAACCCTCTAGGACGCTCCGTTTAGGAGTTATGGCCTATTAAAGAAATATTTTGAAAATCGATTTTCAAACCCTTATTATTCCAGAACCCACCGATCGAATTAAATGACATTTACAGAGAAAAATTAGGCATTCAATATCTATAAAAAGCGCCTACTTTCAACCCTCTAGGACGCTCCGTTTACGAGATATGGCCAATTAAAGAAATATTTTGAAAATAGATTTTCAAACCCTTATTATTCCAGAACCCACCGATCGAATTAAATGAAATTTACAGTGAAAAATTAGGCATTCAATATCTATAAAAAGCCAATTAAAGAAATATTTTGAAAATCGATTTTCAAACCCTTATTATTCCAGAACCCACCGATCGAATTAAATGAAATTTACAGTGAAAAATTAGGCATTCAATATCTATAAAAAGCGCCTACTTTCAACCCTCTAGGACGCTCCGTTTACGAGTTATGGCCAATTAAAGAAATATTTTGAAAATCGATTTTGAAAACCTTATTATTCCAGAACCCAACGATCGAATTAAATGAAATTTACAGTGAAAAATTAGGCACTCAATATCTATAAAAAGCGCCTACTTTCAACCCTCTAGGACGCTCCGTTTACGAGATATGGCCAATTAAAGAAATATTTTGAAAATAGATTTTCAAACCCTTATTATTCCAGAACCCACCGATCGAATTAAATGAAATTTACAGTGAAAAATTAGGCATTCAATATCTATAAAAAGCCAATTAAAGAAATATTTTGAAAATCGATTTTCAAACCCTTATTATTCCAGAACCCACCGATCGAATTAAATGAAATTTACAGTGAAAAATTAGGCATTCAATATCTATAAAAAGCGCCTACTTTCAACCCTCTAGGACGCTCCGTTTAGGAGTTATGGCCAATTAAAGAAATATTTTGAAAATCGATTTTGAAAACCTTATTATTCCAGAACCCAACGATCGAATTAAATGAAATTTACAGTGAAAAATTAGGCATTCAATATCTATAAAAAGCGCCTACTTTCAACCCTCTAGGACGCTCCGTTTAGGAGTTATGGCCTATTAAAGAAATATTTTGAAAATCGATTTTCAAACCCTTATTATTCCAGAACCCACCGATCGAATTAAATGACATTTACAGAGAAAAATTAGGCATTCAATATCTATAAAAAGCGCCTACTTTCAACCCTCTAGGACGCTCCGTTTACGAGATATGGCCAATTAAAGAAATATTTTGAAAATAGATTTTCAAACCCTTATTATTCCAGAACCCACCGATCGAATTAAATGAAATTTACAGTGAAAAATTAGGCATTCAATATCTATAAAAAGCCAATTAAAGAAATATTTTGAAAATCGATTTTCAAACCCTTATTATTCCAGAACCCACCGATCGAATTAAATGAAATTTACAGTGAAAAATTAGGCATTCAATATCTATAAAAAGCGCCTACTTTCAACCCTCTAGGACGCTCCGTTTACGAGTTATGGCCAATTAAAGAAATATTTTGAAAATCGATTTTGAAAACCTTATTATTCCAGAACCCAACGATCGAATTAAATGAAATTTACAGTGAAAAATTAGGCACTCAATATCTATAAAAAGCGCCTACTTTCAACCCTCTAGGACGCTCCGTTTACGAGATATGGCCAATTAAAGAAATATTTTGAAAATAGATTTTCAAACCCTTATTATTCCAGAACCCACCGATCGAATAAATGAAATTTACAGTGAAAAATTAGGCATTCAATATCTATAAAAAGCCAATTAAAGAAATATTTTGAAAATCGATTTTCAAACCCCTTATTATTCCAGAACCCACCGATCGAATTAAATGAAATTTACAGTGAAAAATTAGGCATTCAATATCTATAAAAAGCCAATTAAAGAAATATTTTGAAAATCGATTTTCAAACCCTTATTATTCCAGAACCCACCGATCGAATTAAATGAAATTTACAGTGAAAAATTAGGCATTCAATATCTATAAAAAGCGCCTACTTTCAACCCTCTAGGACGCTCCGTTTACGAGTTATGGCCAATTAAAGAAATATTTTGAAATCGATTTTGAAAACCTTATTATTCCAGAACCCAACGATCGAATTAAATGACATTTACAGAGAAAAATTAGGCATTCAATATCTATAAAAAGCGCCTACTTTCAACCCTCTAGGACGCTCCGTTTACGAGATATGGCCAATTAAAGAAATATTTTGAAAATAGATTTTCAAACCCTTATTATTCCAGAACCCACCGAACGAATTAAATGAAATTTACAGTGAAAAATTAGGCATTCAATATCTATAAAAAGCCAATTAAAGAAATATTTTGAAAATCGATTTTCAAACCCTTATTATTCCAGAACCCACCGATCGAATTAAATGACATTTACAGAGAAAAATTAGGCATTCAATATCTATAAAAAGCGCCTACTTTCAACCCTCTAGGACGCTCCGTTTACGAGATATGGCCAATTAAAGAAATATTTTGAAAATAGATTTTCAAACCCTTATTATTCCAGAACCCACCGATCGAATTAAATGAAATTTACAGTGAAAAATTAGGCATTCAATATCTATAAAAAGCCAATTAAAGAAATATTTGAAAATCGATTTTCAAACCCTTATTATTCCAGAACCCACCGATCGAATTAAATGAAATTTACAGTGAAAAATTAGGCATTCAATATCTATAAAAAGCGCCTACTTTCAACCCTCTAGGACGCTCCGTTTACGAGTTATGGCCAATTAAAGAAATATTTTGAAAATCGATTTTGAAAACCTTATTATTCCAGAACCCAACGATCGAATTAAATGAAATTTACAGTGAAAAATTAGGCACTCAATATCTATAAAAAGCGCCTACTTTCAACCCTCTAGGACGCTCCGTTTACGAGATATGGCCAATTAAAGAAATATTTTGAAAATAGATTTTCAAACCCTTATTATTCCAGAACCCACCGATCGAATTAAATGAAATTTACAGTGAAAAATTAGGCATTCAATATCTATAAAAAAGCCAATTAAAGAAATATTTTGAAAATCGATTTTCAAACCCTTATTATTCCAGAACCCACCGATCGAATTAAATGAAATTTACAGTGAAAAATTAGGCATTCAATATCTATAAAAAGCGCCTACTTTCAACCCTCTAGGACGCTCGTTTAGGAGTTATGGCCTATAAAGAAATATTTTGAAAATCGATTTTCAAACCCTTATTATTCCAGAACCCACCGATCGAATTAAATGACATTTACAGAGAAAAATTAGGCATTCAATATCTATAAAAAGCGCCTACTTTCAACCCTCTAGGACGCTCCGTTTACGAGTTATGGCCAATTAAAGAAATATTTTGAAAATCGATTTTGAAAACCTTATTATTCCAGAACCCAACGATCGAATTAAATGAAATTTACAGTGACAAATTAGGCATTCAATATCTATAAAAAGCGCCTACTTTCAACCCTCTAGGACGCTCCGTTTAGGGAGTTATGGCCTATTAAAGAAATATTTTGAAAATCGATTTTCAAACCCTTATTATTCCAGAACCCACCGATCGAATTAAATGACATTTACAGAGAAAAATTAGGCATTCAATATCTATAAAAAGCGCCTACTTTCAACCCTCTAGGACGCTCCGTTTACGAGATATGGCCAA